>JAHIAM010007464.1:0-98876 GCA_021605205.1 Aegilops longissima | reverse complement strand
TTTTAAAGTGCATCATGTATTTAGAATTACTCATAGGTTGTAAGATATCCAACTGTATTAATATGTTCATCATATATTTTGAAACATCATGTATTAAAAAACTATGTATTGTCAAAAAGTTTTATATTTTAGAAGAAAGAAGCAGGTAAAATGTTCAGGTACTTCTATAAAAAAACATATCATTTGAAATTTAGAAAAAAAATGTCCATGTACTCTTTTTGCCGGGGCAATGTTCATGTACTTAAGAATTATACTTTATAAAATGTTTGCATATCTAAATAATTGTTCATATAACTTTTTTGAAAAAGATGTATTTTACCTCCCGGTAATAAAGAAAAAAGGTTAAAAATCAGAAAACAAGAAAAAAAACTACAGAAAAAGAGAAAACCAAGAAAATAATGTATACATGAATAGTTAAAATGAGACAGGAGCAGGAAAAAAGAGAGTAATACAAGAATATATCCTGAGAGTAATACCCTACGTCCTGCTAGTTTGATGATTCATAGTGGAGGGATACCTCGTGCGAGGCGTTACAATGATGTATGAGATTCCTATCGAGAGTTCTGTTATTTGAAGATAGACGATGAATGGGTGCCCTAGACCACCCTTTATATTGGCAGGAGAGGTCTAGGGTTTTACACGGTAGATGCGATCTGGGGCGCTGCCACCCTCTACTCTTGGGCGTCAAGAAGGTCGCCCTGCCTCCTAGGGTTTCCTTCATGTCGTGGGCATGCCCCCCCCTCCCCCTAGTTGATGAGGTCGAGCTCCATGGCGTTAGCCACCCTCAGTACAAGACCACGTCAGTAGCCCCCCTAGCATGGCGGAGTCACAGTGAGAGTCACGAGACCTCTGGCGGTCTCCCGTATCTTCTTGTCTTTCTGGAGCTCGGATTGACTCCTAGCTTGGTTTGTCCGATATGTCGGATGTCTGTAGGCCTGACGCTTGGCTGTATGCGGATTGACAGGTCTGCTGCGGATTTTGAGAAGATATTGCCTCTGTGACCACCATTCTTGCCTTCTAAAAAAGAAAAAAGAAAAAAGAAAAACCTCACGGAACGAAAGGAAAGAAAAACGTTCGTTCCGCCCTGGATGGACGATGATTCAGGTCATTTGTAAAAAGAGGGGAAATTGATGGTTTCAAACCTTACCATGCATGCTTTGGTGCATTCCACTCCGTTGTCTTTCTCAAGCCCTTCGCCGCGCGGACGCCTTGTCTGTCTCGCCTCCGCACCCTCGTCGCCGATGGCCAACACAAGGAGGGAGAAGGGGAAGTGAGTTTCTCGTCAAGAGCCGTCATGAGGCTGAGTATGAGATCAGCCTCATGACGGCTCCTGAACAAAATTATTTTTTCATGAGGCTGACCTCACTTTTGAGATCAGCCTCATGAAAAAATAATTTTGTTTGGAAAATTGCCTACATCTCCAAAGGACCACAAGCGAGCACTGATGGTTGTTGTATAATTTAGTCATTTCAATCCCTTGCCTCAAGGTTGGAGATTCGGAAATGTATGCTTTGAAAATTCAGAAGTGTTTTCTTTCCCTTCAAGTTTTGACTATACACCTTGGTGACATGAAGCAAAATTTGCAGAGTTCATCACCCTCCAGTACATATAATCTTAGACAAACTCTTCCACTTTCAACAGTATTCTGCATCACAGAACCTTTCTCACACACACCTACCCATGTCCGCGAAAAAAAGGGTGCACAAACAAAATGGGCTCCAGAACGCGGGAAGCCGGGGAGAAAAATGGCTGGCTTAGCGGGAACGATGGGCCGTCGGCCCACTCTCCTCTCTCTCTCTGTCGAATAAATGGGAAAAGTGGCCTAAAAAAAGACTAAATGGGAAAAAGGGACCGAGATCCATGCCGTCGCCCTCCACCACATCTCCACGCCGCCGGCGACGAAGCTCCGCCATTCTTCTCCCCTCGCGCATCCCCGCTCTTCTCCGCCCCCCTTTTCGCGTGGGGCTTCAGCAACCGCGATTTCCTCTCCCGGCGAGGGGACAGGAGCACCGGCGGCAGCCGAAGAGTAGGAATGTGGAGGCCCCGCGCGCATCGGCGTCGGCGTCGAGGCTTAAGCCGTCACAGTTCTGTCTACAGTGAATTAGAATCTCTTCAATGAAAGTACACTTCAGTGTGCAGGCTGTTGAGTTATGTGAAACTGAAACTTGTTATCATCGGCTAATTTTTTTCCTGTGACATCTGCACTAGTACTTTCGTATACATGTTCTTTTTTTCAGCGAAAGTGAAAGCTAGTTTTCTTTCTCCAATCCAGATATCTCGATTGGGAAGGGGGGATTTGAAAGGCACGGTTTTGATGGCACCTGATATAAGCTGCAGAAAGATTCTGAAACCTTCAGTGAATGCACAACTAGCGGATTCATCAGGGACATTGACACTGTAATGGATAACTAGTCTTATTATGTTTGTGTATGCACCAGGGAAGGTAAGCATCAATATGAAACATGCTTACTGTCCGATCCCTAACCTCTTGGCAAGTAGCATAATACTGTGAAACCACAACTGCTCTGCAGGAACAAAAATATCTCCGCGGACTGCCCCCGCGTCGCTCCGGCCCCAGGGGCGGCACGGGCGGCGACCCCAGCCACCGAGGCGCTCGGCCCCTCGATCCCCTCCGCCCCCTCGCCGTCGCCGGTGCCTCCCGCGGGCAAAGCTCGTGCGGAGCGGGCAGCGGCGGGGTCTCCTCTCGCGCTGGCGGGCGCTGCAGGATGGGGATCTCGTGGCGTCGGGCAGCGGCTGGCGTCGGCGAGCGGCCTTGTGCCCTGGCGTGGAGGCGGTGGTCCTGCTGCGGCTTGGCGACCTGCAGTGGTTCGGCGGCTCGGCGGTGGTAGCGGGGCTCGGGCGGCTCGATGGGGTGGCGGGCCCCGATCTGACGAAGTGGATCCGGATGGTGGAGGTGCTCTGGCGGCTCTTGGCAGCGTGGATCCGGCGGTTGGGGCTGCGGCCGGAGGCTCTTGGCTCTTCGGCGGCGCCGCCCCTGCTGCTGCTGTGGCTGTGGCAGATGTGCTCGGGTTTCGGCCTGGCAACTCTGCTCGGTGAGATGGGGCGGGGTGGCGGTCCCCCCTCCCTGCCTGGTGCTGCGGTGCTGGCCGGCTTGCTAGCCCGGCGTGGTGGAGGCTGCAGGGGCGGCGGCCCCGGATTTGGTGGAAGCGGCTTCGGTTGGGGGGTGGTGCGTGCGTCTGGGCGTGGTGGGTCGTGGGATCTCACGACCAGTGCGGGGTTGGCCTTGGCAGGATGTGATTTGTTGGTTGCGTTGATGTGGGCAGGTGGTGGTTGAGCATCTCCGGGAGAAATCCTATGTCCGGCTTTTGCCGGATCCCGTGACGGCGACGTCCGTGGGCGTCGTGCTCTTTCTTGGAAGCGTTGCTGTTGTGTGGTGCTCTTCCTCCCTTCCCGCGGCCTTGGCTCCGGAGGGAAACCTCAGATCTTCGGGATCAGGCGATGAAGGCGCCTTCACGTCTTCTTCCTCCCTGGGGGCATCGTCTCGGAGCCGGCCACAACCTGGAGACCAGTGGACGGCGGTATCTTCGCCGCGTGGTTTGCGGCATCTTCGCTGCGTAGTTTGCTGAGGTGGCCATTTCGGGGGCGTGGATTTCTGTTTGGCAACGATGATGGCTTCGAGAGGAGCTTTGGTCGCGGCTCGGGCTTCGGTAGTCGGATCTTCCCGGCGTGTCTGAGGTGCTCTTCCTTTGGTTGCTTGGTTGCTTTGAAGTCGGAGCTGCGGTGGAGTGTGTCCAGGCGGTGACGATGACAGGCGCTCGGTGGTCGGTTTCGGAGGGCACGGTCGGCGCAAGTCCTGCATATTTCCCTTGTGATGATCATCGTCAAAGTCGGAGCTGTCGGTTGTTCACGCATGTGGCCTTTTGTTGGCATGGGCCGTCATGGTTTTCTGTGCAGCTGTTTGTAGCTCTGTGATCCCATGTCGGTGGTCAGGTTGGCCGGTGGTGCCTATGTCATGTGGGTTGAGTTGTATCGGTTTTAGCTCGGCTTTCCGCCAATTAACCGGGCAATTCTCTTCTTCTTAATCAATGAAAATGGCAAATCTTTTACCTTGTTTCAAAACAACTGCTCTGCAGGCAAGTGTGAGAATATTCAGTCTTAACTGTTCTTCACATCGCGGAAGGCACTTGAATTTCTGCATCATGGTGGTGCTACCCAGTCTGTGATTTCATGGTAAGTTATACTACCTCTGTACCGAAATACTTGTAGCTGATGGAAACTAGTACAAGTTTCCTCAACTACAAGTATTTCGGTAGTACAACAATGCGCATCATTATAGATGCATCTTCTTTTAATGTTATCAAAAATACAAGGGAAAGTTTTGAATCGCGCCTTTTGCACATTGTTTACATTGGTTACTACAACTCTGCTGAAGGATCCATCAACATTTTCTATGTTGGCCAGTCCTCTGTTCCACACTTCCACTAGACCATCTCCCAACGGTTAAATATTTGACACAAAATGGCAAATAGTACACAATCATAATATAAATAGTTGTATTCATAACCTACTGGAAAGAAAAGGTGTTCAGATATCAAATCCTAGATACCTGGAGAGTAGACTTGGCAAACAAAATCCCAAAAGAAGCTTTCATTATCTCCCAAATATTGTTGGCACAAAATTCTGTGCTTGCTGGCTCCTAGTATATGTTTGCAACGGTAATTCTAGGCAGAAAATTTGGCCTGAAACAAAAGCAGAATATACTTCATAAATACATGAATATATAGTGGTCAAGTACCAAAGTAGGCACCACAAATTAACAGGGAAAGCCCTATAGTATCAATTTTAGTGTTGATTATATCACACTTCCTTCAACATAATGTGCGTACGAAAAGAAAGAAACCGGTAAATAAGGGTGACAACAGTACTTTTTTGGGTTCTGGTGGAAACTTATAATAAGCAAGTGGTTATGAGGTTCATGGTCAAGCCCTGGTCTCAGCTAGTACTAATGAAGTAGATTTGCTAAAGTTGATATAAAGCAGAAGCCAAAGATGTGCCCCCAAAATAGCAGGAGGTAACAAGCGTCTAATTGGAATCTAACCTCACATAGCCTGCAAATTGTTTTGTTTCAATATCAGACTTTAGCGTTGCTTGCAGAGATCCTTCATAATGAGATACTACCCTTCGTGTAGCAACCCAAATAGGAAGATCTGCATCTGGTAATTGATCCGGCGTAAGCCTGTCCCAAGAGTACTTTTCTATCAACAGTGAATTCTCTGCATAATTTTGCTCTTTCAGCCAGAGATTCAGTTTGTCAATCCAAATATGAAATCATGAATCAAACTACAGACAGAAGGTATTGCCTCCTCAAGTTTATATCAAAATTTTCATACATAAACATGCCATACCTGATACTTCTTTCGCCCGTTAGATCTCCTAGACATCATGTACCAGATGGGTACGGACGGCAGCCAGGATATATAGCTGCACCCTCAGGAAAAATAACACTAAGTAAAATGGAACTCTAAAAGGCAAAAAGGAAATGCCAAAAACCAGCTGCATACTCTGGTTCTGCAAATGCTACAGGTAATGGGTACAATCAAGCATAAGAAGATAAGATGGTCATACAATTTCATAATAAAAAGAGTTTGGCCCCTCCTCCGTTTTCCGGGCTTGAGACCGGCTATGCAACATGAAGCGTACCATCATCTTAGCATAGGCGGAGTTACACCCCCACTCCACACACCCCGTATACACATCGAACCCCACTAAACCAAAAACCAAAACCCAAAGAGCAAGACACACACACGCACAAGCACGATCTCCAAAACCAAGACCCAAGATACAAACCCAAATGGCACACACCAAATAAATGGTAACGAAACCCCAAGACCCTCTTTTAGAATTCTTTTTCTGAGTGAAGAACAAAGCAACAGACTACGACCCTCAAAACAAACTTTTTTTCCATTACTACGAAAGGCAAAGAAATCTTTTTTGTGTGATTTTCATTTTCTTTTACTACAAAAGGCAGTAAACAAACAAGCTTTTTTTGGATTTTTTTTTTCTTTTTGGCTTTGTGCGGTTTCATTTTCCATTTCTTGAAAAGACAGTAAAATAACAAGATTTTTTATGTTTTTTTCTTTGCTTAAAAGACAATAAATAGAGCAAACAAACGGAAGCCTCCCGATATTATTTTTTCTTTTTCCGCGGTGATTTGTTAACACCGCTGCCAGCCTGCATATATGGAGTAACTCTTAGTAAATGTATACGTGGAGTATCAATGGTTACTGTTTAAAATGATGAGAAAGATATATGTGTCGTGCGTGCAGATTGGTAATCGTCTTTTTTACGGTTGACTGACAACTGCTGTTATTTTTTTTTATAAGAAAAGAAAGATAAGGTGTACATAAATGCATATAGAAACAGGGAGGGTACGTACCTCTTGATTCCCGCAGGTGAAGATGCACGGCAAGCTTAGCTCAAGCTGGCAAAAAAAAAGGGAAAAGAAGATCTATGAGATACGTGGCACTTAGTTACCCGTGGGCCGTGGAGATCAGCACTGATGAATAAATAAATATACACTTGGTTACCTCCTCCTACTCCAGTACTTTATATCAATTTTTCTGATATAATGACCGACACTGTTGGGAAGCATATCAATCAAAACCATTAAAGTGTGCAGAAGGAGCGGCCGCTTGCATGGTCCACGTGGCAGTGCTCGGTGGAGAAAACTCGTACTGTGCGAGAAGAGAAAATGTAAAAGGAAAAAAGGCAGTGGATCTGACACGCCACGCTTCCTTCCCTAGGAAGGAAAATCCCCCATCGAATCGCCTCCTCCTCTCCCCTTCCCTGACAGCCTCCTCTCTCTCCTCTTCCTCGCCTTGGACAGCCGCGCCCAGAGGTCATCCCCAGCGCCCGCATCCACGGCACGCTGCCGCTGCAAGCCCCCACTCTTCTCCTCTTCTTTGTGTTCTGTCAGGCACTGATTGAGGTGTGATGAAGGCCCGGACACGGCTTACGGAACGGCCAAGAGCGGGGTGGGCATCACGTCCATGGGGTGCTGCACCCGAAGCTGGCCATGAAATCCATCGTGCTCGTCATCATGGCGGAGGCGCTCGGGATCTACGCCCTCATCATCGCCGTCACCATCTCCACCGGGATCAACCCCAAGGTCAAGCTCCGCTTCCTCTTCTATGGCTGCGCGCACCTAGCCGGCGGCATGGCCATCGGCATCATCGGTGACACCGGTGTCAGGGCGCGTGGCTGCTCGGAGTTATCGTAGCCATTCCTGCTCCAGCATAGGCTGCCCGCATCGAAGGTATTCGACATATTGCCCAGCCGGTCTGATCGTTCTTCACTATCTTTTCTTTGTATTCTTGTGTTGCTGGTAATTGGTAAAGTGTGCATTGTTCACGTCTCACAAGTTTATGCATTGCTCACGCCTTTTTACAACAGTGTACGAGTTTGTGTATTGTGATGATGAACTACCTACATGACTTGTATATTCGATGGCCATGTTATGCCTTCTGTTGTGTGGGTTGGGAACCGATCATGTTTGATTATGCTTCATTAAATTTTCGACTCGAACTTTTCATACGTGAGGAATTCATCATTATTTGGGTATTTCATTAGCATTGTGATTGGAAACATCAAGTTATCCATTGGCAATATTCAGATCCGATACAAAGACATACAGAGATAATTAAATTTCTTTTTGCTGGATGTTTCTTTCAGGGTGCATATAAGAATACCATGATTTTCCCCCCTAGCAATCCAAGCCACCATTTCCCAGCAGGTTTGGTGCTTTCGAAGCTGTCAACAATTATTGTGGATTACCATGGGAAGGAAGCTTTTACCACTGGTGCAGATTTCAGACCGAGTGAAAAAGGTATATAGTCTCCTAACTTCACAACATTTTGATTCAGTCATTAATTTTATATACAAAGTAATATGCGATCTCTACCGGTTGCTTCTGGGAATCCAGACTTCTCTTTACCCATGGATTAATCTTTCCTAAAGGGACGACTCTGGTCTTTTTTACGTCATCGTGCTTCTCTGTGCTGAGGTGCTCAATCTCTGCAATTACGGCCTGGTGGCGAGTCCATCGTCCATTCGTTCCTCTCTGAACTCGCACACATTCGAATTCGTTGTCGTTTCTCATGCATGTTATTTGCACCAGCGTACATGTATATTCTTAATAGTACCACCAAATTTTGCCTGTGTTAACAGATGGCCTTTCTGAGTGTGTATCCTCACTCAGATTGTTTGCATCATATTCCTGATAGTGAGTCGTATACTTGTATTAAGTTATCAGTTTTATAATAGGTGTTTCTGAAGTTGTACATGTGAAGAGAGCGGCGATGGTGCTCACGAGCGCGCCTGCTCACGATAGCTGGGCCAATCGAACATGGCCGAGTGGAACTAGGCATTCAATGCCACTTCTGGGCCAAGACACGCCTACATACGGCGAGACAGTAGAATACGGTAACCTCGCCGGTACTAACCGTTCCGTTCGAACCTATCCGTCAAACATGTTCCAACGGTGCATGACGCGAGTACCTGTGCATAACATTTCGCAACGTGTGCGGTCCGTCACACAAACGGATAAGCATATGTGGCACCGCATGGCCCCCCACCAACCCATCTCCTACCCCTCATCCCGACGTGTTGAAGGAAGGGAGATATCCGCTTGACCGCCCCAGTAGCGGCGGCGGAGATGACGGCTTCGAGTTTTTATCAGATCTCATCGACAGGTACCTTCCATATGATGAGCTTTTGATAGGTAGTGCTGGCTGTTTTGATTCAGTGGCCAACTTGGTGCTCTCCCCTGCTTTTCTTGGATAGGTTCCCCCGGCCAGATCTTGGCGGCGGCGAGACAATATTCGACGGTGAAGGCACCCAAACTCTGGTCTGCACAGCCGCCCAGTCGAGCATCGATGATGTAGGCGACACATTTGGCACGGTACAACTAGATTTAAACAGTAGCTGCGAGGGGCTCAGCTTGTCGGCGCCCAACACCGAGCAATCAAACGGCATGGACGATCCTCAGGCCGCCGGCTAGACGAAGAGGTATACATATGAACTCATGTATTCGTGAATTAATCATCCCACATTATCGCCCCCTGGTACACTAAGATGACACCACTCTGCTGAAGATGCGGTAGTACTAATAGTTGCTGTGGAATGCCCATACGCCAATTAATTGTAGTTAGAGAAACATAAATGGAAAATAAGAGGTTTGTGTGAATTCTCTGACTTTTCTAACTTTTGTCACTTTTTAGGTTTGTTGTGTTTTGTGTGAATTCTCTGACTTTTCCCTCTGTTTTTAGCTGCTGTTAGATGTTGATTAAATCTTGTCACTGTGATGGGCACATTGGGGGAAAAGAGATGGATTCTAGTTGATTTTGGCTGGCATGGTGTTTGTTGGAGTTGAAGACTGCACTCTGTGAATATTTGACAAAATTAACATTCCTCTGGTTGCTTACTTACATCTTACAAACAGGGTTCTATGATCGGAATCGCCAATCTTAGGCCTGAACCTCTCATCCAACATCACATTGCTGGCCTTGATGTCCCTATGTATGATCCTGACCTCGAAGCCACTGTGGAGGTATGATAAACCCTCCGCCGCCTCGAGGACGATCTCCGACCGCCGCTCCCAATCCAACGCGTTCTTCTTGAAAGCATCTGCATCACCAAGCATGGAAGATCAACCAGAATGAAAATCTACCATTTGAAGTATGATTATTTTTCACTTCGGAATGCAGGGATTGTTTCCTTTTCTTACCAAAGAGGTAGTGATCGAGGCTGGTGTTGCAGAGGTACCCGTAGACGAGGAGGCTCTCAGGACCCTCGACGCTGCACCCGAGGAGCTTGACGAGGTTCTTGTGCTGCACCTAGCTGATGAGCTTCACCTCGTTGAAGAACTGGTTGATCCACCGCCGCAAGTTGAGGTAGAGCCGGCGATCTCCCGGCCATCTGGAAGCACACCCTGGGATATCTAGCATATTATCACAATCTCAAATTCAGATGAAGCAACATTTCAAGAAAGATGATCAATGAAATCGGTGTTGCATTTGTCCCAATGTTTGGTGTCCCAAATGGCACGGCAATGTACCTTGTAAACTGAACCATAGCCACCCTGGCCGAGCTTGTTGATCTGATTGATTGAAGTCATCGGTCGCCTTGCGCAGCTCCTCGTACCGGAAGCCGAGATGTGACGACATGATGGTGCGGATGATCTCGCCTGAGCCATCCATGTCTACAGAGTGTCAGAAACTATCATCAGATCATAGTGTGGCATCGGATATATGTGATTGTAAATTTACAGTTTCGCATGTCGTCGTGGAGGTCGTCTCTCCTGGGCCTCATTCATGTCTAGATGAATACTATGCTGATGACTGCCATGGCGGAGAGGATGGAGGCGAAGACGATGATGATTATGTGTCGTGCTGCATGGATAATCCAGAAGAAGAAAGAAGATGTCATATTCGTGGCGTTTCATATGGATTTATTTTGCGGTTTCACGCTCTGAAGTCTGAAATATCACTATGTGGAATGCGCTGTTGCTGTCAGCGGAATTCAGACACGAGTACACGACAATGCACGACACTTTGGACCGGGAACAACAAGTAAGACTGAGAATGTGTGCAATACTCACTGGATGATCCGCCGCCGCCGGCGGCTTTGGCCGGCAGGTAGAAGGGCTGCGTCGCGTACCTGACAACGCAGCCGGCGTTGGCGCCAAGAAGGTGCTGCCGGACCACGCGGTCTCGCGCTCGCCGTGCAGGCCGCGCACGCGATGACACACCCGCGCGCCGGTCGGCATCGCCGACGCGGACACCGACCCGGCGTAGTAGTACCCCCTCGCCCCTGGCGTGGTCGCCGTGACGTTGCACACTAGAGCGGCGACCGCGGCAGCGAACGCCGGTGTGGCCAGTGCAGTGTCGTTTAAGCATAGGAACATGCCACTGGTGTCAGAGGCGGCAGTGGTGAAGCTGCCCGCGCCGCAGCGGAGGAAGCAACCGTCGACGTAGATGCGGCCGGCGTCGGCCGGGAGGCAGTGGAAAGGATCCCACCGTTTTCCATGCCGTTTGTACCTACGGCCCACGTTGATACATTGTCGTAACACCGTCGCTATGTCCTGCACGGCCGTCTACACAAACTGTTGACCCGTCGGGTATCCATCCAGGTGTACGCATTAACTACCCCATGTGCGGGCCCTGAAATACCGCGTCATCCCATATCCCATGACGAGTTGGACGATGGAAGATACCGTGAGCAGGCGTGCTCGGGCACGCTAGTGAATTTTCGTACATGTGAAAGGTTATCTTCAGTTATCCAGTAAGAAGCAGACCTGCTTACGTAGATTGTGCATTTCAGAACCAGCGAACACGACCGGTCATCGGTTCTGAACAAAACCTCGTGTGTGCTTGTGATGCACATAAACTCAGCACCACCTCGAGCACACACGGTTTTGCATCACAAAAGAAACAATGCCTTAGAAATTAATTGTCTTCATAGATTCGATTCAGTTGTAGATTCAACTATTTACATGTGTGAGTAGGTGTTCCTTTCGTTCCTTGACATGAGAATGATATAGGGCATGGCAGGTTTAGAATGTTTATTTGGGGATTAAAATATTTATAATGCTTCTAATCCATTCGGATGACTTGGCTATTATCCACATTATGTTTTAAAATGCCTATGCGCGTGCCATATAATTTGTCGTTCAATTAGCATTAGATATCTCAACCAATGCAGCTTCATTCTTTCCTTGTTTGCAGGAACACAACTAGTGAGTACAACAATGGGTGTAAAAGAGTATGCGCAGAGCGATTTTGATAATGTAGAAGCTGAGATTAGAAGCACAAATACTGACCTTTTTCCTGGTGTTGTACCATTTTATGATTTTCTATGGGCATTCAGAATACTAAGATCAAGAGGTTTCCCTGAGCTCAGAAATAAGCTTGCCCTCATACCATTTGCTGGTCGGGTAAGATCTTTGAACACAAAACATGCCTACTCTGATGTTACTTATCCAAAAGGCTCCAAATCAATTCGCATTGTTCCAATGGGCATCCTTGTAATATTGGTGATTAAGATGGCATGATACCGGCTCATATATTTTTTGTCAGAGATTGCTTTCGCGTGCTTTCCCCCTCAATGCATGGTACATCTATAGATTAGGAATACATATACAGTTATGATCATTTTGATACTTTGCCAAATTAGGTAAACCAGAACGGTGATATTACCTCAAAAAAATCCTGCTGTGAGACAAAAGGAAAAGGCTTTCCAGGTAGGGATACCGTGTTTTCTTTGCGGACGCCAATGGATGTTAAATGTGGAGAACAAGTACGTATGAAGTTGTATTTCTTTGTTAAGTAATGTGTATTGAGCGCGAGCTTTCATACCCAGTAGGCTTATTGAGTAAGCCAGATATGTGCTACTGACAAAAGAAAGATAACATTTTCAAGACAACAATTCAACCCAAGCTCCCTTGTTTGGTTTGTGAAATGAAATAGCTATGTCTGGTAGTATAGAATAAGGGGCTGGGTTATATACAACAATTTTGAATATGGTAAAAGATTGGGTTATGCTCAATTAAAAGGACGAACTAGAGTAGCATTTCGTCGACTAACTAGATCGTTAACAAATATAACTCCATTCAGTTCAGGCTCGAGCTGATATGAAATGCACATAGTAATTGCTTCTGACTATGATATAAGGTCATCGGTACATATAGCATACTAACGCCCGAAGAATATGTCAACAAGTGACACCAATGACCAGTTTCTGCAAGGCAGCAGGGAGATTGTATATTTTAGTTGTCGTGCAACAACATCATCTACATAAATCCCTGAGCACTCAGTTCTCTGTTGAGTGATCGAGTATGCACTGTACTCGTGTTATCCTGCACTTTAAATAAGTAAGTCTATCCTCAGACCTCAGTTACTACTCAATATTTTTTCATGCGATTTCTCCAGTCCTTGATAGTAGGACCATTACTCTATCTAGCTGTTCCTAATTTTGCAATTTAGGTATTGAAGGAGATTAAGAAGTTTCTAATTCGTGTTGCCTTTGCCTCATGGATTGTCATTTATCTCTATCTTACATTTACTCCAGGAGGTGATTCATCATTTCTTATGTGTCTTCTTAATAATTATGATACTATCTTTATAATTGCTCACAAACTCAACATCTAGCATCATTACCTTGACTTTGTAATATTTCCAATCTCCTGGATATTGGTCGAAGAACATTTTTTAGGCTTCAAACTGTGTTCCGTGAAACAAGAAAAATCATGTTATGTGATTGTTTTAGTATCCGGTCTAATATGCGTCCCTTGTTTCATTGTTTTTATTCGTTGCAGATTTACAATCGAGTATCAAAGGCCCTCTGCTAATTGTGATTCTCATGCGAAATAAATTTAATTCGCTACCTTTTACACACTATGTGAACAAATATTCACTTGGTTTTGGAATTTGTTTACTCCGTTCTTCCCATGTTAAGAACAAATGCTTGCCATCTTTATGTGTTATATACTGTCCATGGCCTTTAAAATTATGCGAGTCTCTATTTTCCTGATTACCTCATGTATGATTCTTTCTCCGGCATGTTCAGAGGTCTTTGTGTGGCTTTGATCCTTCTAGATTTACAATGATTTGGAACTTAAAGGTAGTGACTACAAAATAATGCATCAAATTATAGTTGTTTCTAATTAATTGTCCATTCACTTGTTTCTTTGTTCAGTTTGAAACCAACCTTCTGGAGCAGATCAACTGAAAATAAATTCCTTTCTACTACTTGCAGACTGTCCATCTCCCTCTGTAATTCATTTCTACTACTAAGAATCTTCACGTACAATTTGTATTTCCCTTGATGGCAACAATCGGCCAACTTAGCTGATAATGAAAGAGATCACGTTGAATGGAGACTTGTGCTATAACTGATTCTTTTGCAAGGAGTGTTTCAGTTTTCAACATAATGTATTTCCATTTTCAGGATTCCACTAAAACTTGCTGGAATAGAAGAAAATTAACGAATAATCTTTTTTTTGGCCATATGCAGCAAGAATACTTTAATGTTCCTATATTTTATCACAACTTGTATGCATTTAGTATTTGTTTATTGGTGAAATGATTTGCCTAGATATTGGCAGACGATAATTGAAATTGTGTAATGTTATTATTTTCTTTTATCATGGGAAGAAGTAATGCCAAGCAGGCGGGCAGAGGTACATATGGTGCTGCCAGTCAAACACCGATCTTATTTTGCTACACCGGGCACCTTCTAGTAGACACTAGATCATTTGATCCATGTTTTACAGAGTTGCTAGATCTAGCAGTAACGCAATGCAAGCAAAAATACTTGCATGCTAACACAAGTTGGTGTTCATGACAACACAATACCGAGCCAATATAAAAACGCACAAAACCGCCTCAGGAGGTGCGCAAAGGCGCGCCCCAACTCCTAGTCAATTGCACACTTCGCCGTTTCCTCAGCCTTCTCATGGTCTGCGGGAGGGGCATATAAGGTGATGATGACTTTTTGAAGCAAAGGGAGGTTCCCTAGGCTAACAAAGTCAAAGTCAAAGCTAATGACATCATCATTGGACTGTGCTATGACGCTAAACTCGAGAAATTCGATGCACACAAACTGTTCCTAAAGAGAATGGCTGGACCCCCTCCCCTCCGCTAGGTTTCCCTCCCCGCGCCGCCACCCGCGAGGCGGCCGGCGAGGGCCCCCAGATCCGCTCGCCGCACGCCTCCCCTCCTCCTCCCTCCTCCCTCGCCGCAGCTAGGGGGCGCCCGACCGGCGCCGGCGGTGGCGGGCCTGGTCTTCCCCAGCGACGGGACGACGCGGGCCGCCTTCGGGCATGAGCGCTGTGCAGACGCTGGGCACCGCGGCGTGGCGGCGCGCCTCTGGCGGGCGTGGCGCGGCGTGCCCGGCTGCGCGGTGGTGTGCGCCTCGCCGTGGCGGCCGCTCCGTCCGGCGAGACGGCGCGGCTGCGGGCGGCGTGGCGGCGGCTAGGGTCCGACTTGGCCCCGGCGGCTGCGTTGGTTCCCCTCCGCCGCGGGCATGCGGTGGTGGTGCTGCTCGGCCGGTGGCGGTCCGGCGACCTGGTGGTGGTGGCCGGCGGCGCGCGTGGTGGTGGTGCTTCCACTTGGCGGCTCTCTGTGCGGGGAGGCAGGGGAGTGGCTTGGACAGGGGCGGCGGCGTCGACGGTGTGCCGGCTGCAGCGCGAAGGCGGGAACTTTACGGGCCTCGGAGATCCCGGCCGGTCCTGTGCGGCCACGGGCCTGGTATGTTCCTGCTATTGCGTCGGGTCAGCTACCGTCGAGATGGTGGAGGTGGGGCCCTCCCACGTGCCGACGGTGCTGCTGCCCTAGTCCCGGCTCCTCTCCTTCTTTGTGCGGACCATGCTTCACGGTGCCGTGGTGAAACGGCGTGAGAAGCTTTGTGACCGGGTTGGCGCAGGGTGAGGGTCTGTTTGGTGGCGTGCTCTGGAGTGCCTGAGGTGGTGGATGGGATCGGGAGAAATCTCTGTTGGCTTGGCCGACACTGACGCGGTGGCGCTTGTGGGTACCGCCTGACCTTCCTGAAGGGCGTCGGGACTACCCTTCCTCTCTCCTCACAACGTACCGGGGAAAACCCTTGGCAGCAGCGTCGTCATCGTCGCGTTCCTTCTTGGAGGTGCTGATTGGTGCCGGTGCTTCGGATGCTCGGAGCTTGGTGGGCGATCTTCGGTGGGTGCAGCGGCCTCGAGGCTTCTTCGTTTTTTGTCGATCCGCCGTTGTTGGCATTAGTTTGTTTTGTATTTTCTCTTTCTTTCCTTTTGGGCATGACTGTGCTGCTTCCGTCCCAGCATCTATCGTTGAATGTTCGGTTGGTTGCTTTGTATATAAAATGGGGGGAAACACTTTTTCGGTAACTCGAGAAATTCAAGGTGCATATCTCCCTCTTGAAATGAGCCAAGCGTTGCTTCTGTGTTGAAGACCCTCAGCTTGGGGAACGCACCTGCACCGCCCATGGTGTCATGGTGGAGGTCTGACCACCCCATGTCCAGCTTGAGGGAAACAAGCTGGCGGAAACTTCCAAAGACCTCCAGTTCTGGACTGAATACATGCAGTTTTAAATGGGACAGATTCGGAAGAAATGAGGGATTGATCCTTGACACCAGCCCAGGTTCATTGTAGGCCATGTGTAGAACACGGAGTTGTGGAGAGAGGGCATAACGTTCCCATGGGTTCTCTTTATGGCTGGAATGTCTCAACCCGTAAATATACTGAATTTCTATGACTTGGATCTTGCTCAGTTTGGCTATAGACTCAGCCCAACTATTCATTTTGCCATCACCAAATACATGTACGCTTCCAAAAATGCGAGCTTCCTCAACTCTGTCAACTTGCCCAACTCTGTCACAAAGTTAGAGTCCACACCAACTCCTCCTAGGCATAGCTCTTGCAGAGAAGTCAAATTCCCGATCCAGCCTGGCACTTCAATGTTAGTTTTGCGGATGTTCAAGCACTTGAGTTGACTTAGTCAACCAATACTATCTGGAAGTTCACTTATTCTATTTCCGCCCAAGTCCTATAGCAGCAAGAACTTCAGATGTCCTATTTCTTTTGGGAGCTCAAGGATACCCATGTTCGCGAGTTTGACGTGCCTCAAGTGAACTAACTTTCCAACATGCTCAAGATGATTAGGATTGTGCGAGCCATAGGGGCCTTCCAAAGCTAGGACACGCAAAACTTCAAAGCATGAAACTGTTGGCAACATCTCAGCATCACACGTGGCATTAAGTGACCTTGCTTGTAATGTTGACGTGCTAGACAGAGGTTGGACTATATGTTAAACAGCTAGCCTACGAGCATTGCAATGTGAATTTGCATATTGCTCATTACTATCCAATACAGTAACAAACTTTTCTTCCTTTGACAATAGACATATCATATCAAGCATGATGTCATGGACACGACAACTAGTTATGATCCCATTATATTGATTTCTCTCTACCGGCATTATCATGCTTTTGTTCACCAGCTCATTGAAGTACCTCTCACCAATCTTGAATAGTCCTACCCCTGGTTCGCAGATAAAACCTTCGCCCACCCACTTCCCTATCAAACTATCTTTCTGTAGGATCGAAAGTATGTCTAGAGGGGGGGGAGGGGGGGTGATTAGACTACTTGACCAAATAAAAATCTAGTCTTTTTTCAATTTTAGTTCTTGGCAGATTTTAGCAACTTAGCACAAGTCAAGCAATCAACCTACACATGCAATTCTAAGAGTATAGCAGCGGAATGTAAAACAATTGCATATGAAGGTAAAGGGAGGAGTTTGAGGGAGCAAACACAATGTTGACACGGAGATTTTTTTTATCCGTGGTTCCGATAGGTGGTGCTATCGTACATCCACGTTAATGGAGACTTCAACCCATGAAGGGTAACGGTTGCGCGAGTCCACGGAGGGCTCCACCCACGAAGGGTCCACGAAGAAGCAACCTTGTCTATCCCACCATGGCCGTCGCCCACGAAGGACTTGCCTCACTAGGGTAGATCTTCATGAAGTAGGCGATCTCCTTTCCCTTACAAACTCCTTGGTTCAACTCCACAATCTTGACGGAGGCTCCCAAGTGACACCTAGCCAATCTAGGAGACACCACTCTCCAAGAAGTAACAAATGGTGTGTTGATAGTGAATACCTTGCTCTGCTGCTTCAAATGATAGTCTCCCCAACACTCAACTCTCTCTCATAGGATTGGATTTGGTGGAAAGAAGATTTGAGTGGAAAGCAACTTGGGAAAGGCTAGAGATCAAGATTTATGTGATTAGAATGGGATATCTTGACCTCAACACAAGTGTAGGTGGTTCTCTCTCAGAAAATATGTGTTGGAAGTGTAGGCATGTTCTGATGGCTCTCTCCATGAATGAAGAGTGGGTGGAGGGGTTATATAGCCTCCACACAAAATCTAACCGTTACACACAAATCACCAAACTCAGTGGGACCGATTCAAAGAACTCGGTCAGACCGATTTGGTTCATAATGTGACTGTTAGGCATTTCGGTGGGACCGATACGTCAACTCGGTGAGACCGATATCGTTAGAGTTAGGGCATAACGTAATCTCTGTGAGACCGATTACACAAACTCGGTGAGACCGATTTTGGTAACAGACAAACAGAGAGTTGGTCAGGCAAACTCGGTGGGACCGATTCGCTCATCTCTGTTGGACCGAAACGTTACGAAAAGGAAACATAGTGTTTGCATTGCAATCTCGGTGGGACCAATCGCTCATCTCGGTTTGACCGAAACGTTACAAAGGGAAACAGAGAGTTTGCAATCCCATGTCGGTGAGACCGAGATCCCTATCGGTGAGACCGAAAATACTAGGGTTTCTGGTAGTGGCTATGTCAACTGAACTCGGTGGCTCCGGATAGAAAGAATCGGTGGGGCCGAGTTGGACTTTTGGTTTGGGACATATGTGGATATGAGAAAGTAGTTGAGGGTTTCGGAGCATATCACTAAGCACTCTGAGCAAGAACCTCATTAAGCAACACCTCATCCCTTCTTAATAGTATTGGCTTTTCCTATAGACTCAATGTGATCTTGGATCACTAAAATAGAAAATGTAGAGTCTTGTGCTTTGAGCTTGAGCCATTCTTTTGTCCTTAGCATTTTGAAGGGTCCACTTTCTAATCCATGCCATGCCAATCATTGAGCTTTCCTGAAATATTTATCTAGAAATAGTATTAGCTCAATGAGCTATATGTTGTTAGGAATTACCAAAACCACCCAGAGATAGTTGCACTTTCACTTTCTCAATCAGATGGTCTTCAGGATAGATGCTCAGATACAATAAGCATGTCTTCAGGTGACAAGGTAGATGATAATAGCTAAATAAAAGTATTTTCCTCGTGTTCTCCACGTATTTATTTTCTTCATGCCCAAAACCAATTGAAGTGTATACCTTAGACCAAAGCTCCACAGGTTTACCAACAAGCAAACTAGCTATTGTGATTATAGCCAATGATACACCACCACATTTATGTAAAATTTTATCATATACCTCTGCTGGCAGATGATTAGGCCATTCTATTGCATCACAAGATAATCGTCTACGAAATAAATCCTTGGATAAATCAAGAGAAAGTGGTTGTAGCTTGTATACTTCACTGGCCGTTGTGGCAACTTCGAGTATACGAGTAGTTGTGATTATCCTGCTTCCACAATTGTTACACACCAAAGCGGTCTTGACTAGTTCCCATGTTTTTTATCCCGTATGTAATCAATGACAATCAAGTACCTGTCATTGGCATCCATAACACAAGAGATATAAAAAAATTAGTGAAACTATTCTACAAACCCCCTAAGTATCTAAAATATATTTAAAAAGGGGATGCATGAATGTCAGCCTCCTTGTGGAATCTAAAATATATTTAAAAAGGGCATTACTGAATAAGGAAATGGAGGGGTGCAGGAGAGAGACATGCATGCAGCACCATATCAGAGTTTGATTCCATTTCATCGGCCAGACCTCAGTTTTGTATTAACAAAATTTCCCCATCTGGATAGATTAATCCATTATTAGAGATATTTTTGAATTAACATCTACCGTAAGAAGTTTTAGAATATATGAATGTGGGTGAACATTTGAGGGCAAGTCCCAACCCAAATTATGGCAAAGAAGGTAGTGAAAAACTTATATTATACAAGAATACAGTCTTTTGCAAAATATACAAGAATGGCGATAGGCCATGCAAACCCTCGATGCAAGATGTCTCAAAAAGAATTATCCACTCATCTCTAACTCAAACCTTCTGGGTTTGATGCTATTTTTCCCCATTTACTACTTAGCATGTATGAAACATCAAAACTACATAATAAGGTGTGTACCTCTTTCACGGGATTCATCAATCGGATGCCATTCATCCAACCCGCTAATTTTCCTATATACTACTTGAAGTATATGAAACTACACAATAGGGTGCGTACCTCTTGTTCTCAAGTAATAGTCAAAGTTCGTCGATCAACTACCTTTCATCCCATGACGATAAGGTAGAATCCCGATGCTTTAGCTTGTCAATTCCGAAGAGAATGTCATTGTGAAGTTTCTTCAAGCTAGGATTCCGTCCTTTTTTTTTTTTTTTGAAAAGGAGGAATACCTCCGGCCTCTGCATCTGGACTATGCATACGGCCACTTTATTGATTATTAACATAAGACCTTACAAAGTCGCATAACAAGAAGACCAAAGCCACCATCTTCGTAACCTCTGCCGCTACTCCTATCTAACTCGATGAAGGGGCGCTGATGGTCTGGGCCTAATACCAAATGACCTCGCAGCCAAACCTAACATCTCGAGACCGAGGTCCCAACCAGACTCCTTCCGGTATGGGCACCCACCAGTCCGGCGCGTGCTCGTCAACCAGGCCCCCTGCCGGTATGAGGCCGCCGCAGCCACGCACCATCAATCCATCTTCGAGCTGAACTGTTGCATGAACCGTGCAGGCCTCACCGCCATCGACGCCACCACGACGCCGCATAGCGCCACCATCCTGCACTCGTCCATCATCACACGCCCACCGGCGAGACCCCGCTACTCCATGCCGCTGAGACCCGCCGTTGTCGACGCGTGCGGATGCCACGCCGCTCCTCTTGTCCCTCCAGCCAACACTTGCTCCAAAAACGATGCCCCTAGGAGGGAGAACGACATCGAAACGTCGCCATCGTCCGATCCGGTAGATCCAGATCAAGGGTTTCCCCTGGAGCCTTTCGATCAGGTTGACGTGACCTGCAACGACGATGCCTCGAGAAGGGAATGACGCTCGAGACGCCGCCATCGTCCGCCATGACCGCAGCCGACGCGATTTTCACCGGAGGCCACGGCGTCCGATCTCGCGGTTGGCTGGAACGGAGCCTCCGCCAACCGTGACGTTGCCGCCGATCCGATCCCACCTCCGTGCGACGCCCGATGGAGAACCCGATCTAGATCGAAGACGACTCGACCAAACCCTGCCACCAGCACCGCCACATCAGCCCACCTCCTCCTAGCCCGATCGCCGCCGGATCCAGCCGCCCGCCCCGGAGACCAGCCGGACGAGGTGCCCTTGTCCCCGATCCGACGGCCAGCCACGCCACGAGGGCGAGGAAGGAGAATGCCCGCCGCCAGCAGCGCCACTGGCTTCGCCAGGCGGGCGCACTCGGCGCGGGCGAGGGGAGGCGACGCTGGGAGGCGACGGCGGCGGCGATCGATCTCCGAGGCGCGCGGAGGCCAGGAGCGGAGGCGCGGTAGCTAAGTTTCCGTCCTACAGGAACAAAAGCTTTGCAACTGAATTCCGTCCTACAGGAGGTTATCATACAGTGCTTTGGCAAGATATGTCTTGCCAAGGCCTCCCAATCCGAAAACGGTGAGTATCTTGAGTTGCTTGGACAGATCACCATCCCCGTCAGTCAGCTTCTCGGTTAGCTCATTCAATGAATCATCAATGCAACGAGCTCTTTCCGGTCCTTGTACAGAGCCGATAGGCGAGTGTCAACCATGATTGGGCCAGTTGGATTAGGAACCACATCTTTGACCTTGTACCGGTCACGCCGGGCAGCCACCTCCTGGACGCTGGCATTGATGCCTTTGATCTCTTTTCCGATGGCATTGTCACGCCTTGCCCTTGGGGAACAAGTCACACATCTTCTTCACGAGCTGTTTGAGCTTGTGCGGCTTGTTGTCAAGCTCAGGGCCCTCAACACCTACCAGGAACTTGTCGATGATATCCTCCATTATGTATGAAAGATCTCTGACCTCGTTTGCCCAGAGCTTGACTTGCTCCTCGAGCTGGTCCCGTGGCACGTCCCCGACCTTGTGGAGGGCGGCGTGCATGCTCCTCAGCTCTATTTGAAGATACTGGACGTCTTCCTTGATGCCCTTCTGCAGGTCGTACTCCTCCTTGAGGAGTTCACCGAGCTTGAGGAGCAGGCTGCCCATGGCACCTGTTGCGTGGTCCATTGCTCGCTCTGAGCAGCTGGGTTTTCAGGTGCAATAATGCTTCCTTTCCTTTTGTGACGAGGGAATGAGTGGCTAGCTATAGGCTTTATACTAGATAGGATAGTACAGCTTGCGGATGGATAACTAGTCGAATTTGTGTGGACACCGTCTAACTGTCGATATTCCAAGACTCGTGCAACACAAAGTTTCTATTCATCCAGGGAAGGCCTCTTTGGCTAATAGTAATTTCCTGCATTTTTGCATAAAAATTGTCTGCATTTTTCCTGGAACATCTAACTCTGCCATACTGATGTGCAGCCAAGTGGAATATAGAGGCAGAATTAGTATGTGAGATTCACTGGAAGACCTGTATTTACCACTTTGGAAGTATACTCGCTCGGGGAACATCCAAACATTCTGTAACAGACAACAAAGGCAGACCGAGAATTCAACGTCAACGTTCAGCTTTCAGTACAGATGACCATGCTACTTAGGCCCCGTTCGGATCTTGTCCTGCTCCCAGCTTCTGCGGCTCCGCGCTGGAGACGGCCCGAACGCCACAGCTTCAAGAAGCCAGCTTCGCGGAGCGATGTCCCCTTGCAGTGCAAAAACAAGAAGCTGGGGCAACCCCGCTCCCAAAAATCGAATGTGGAGGAGTTGGAGATAATTACTGGATATGCCACCGCCAAGTGACCGAGGGGCAGCGTACCGGTTCGCGTCATGTCTTTCTTCCCGATACTTTGCTATTCTGATCGAAACGTGGCCTGCCTTTCCTTCGAATGGGCCTGAAGCAAGTTTATTGGGCTACCAGCCCAACTAAACTAACTGGAAGTGGAGCTGACCTCCCAAACGTTTTCTTTGGAGCCAGTTTTTCTACGAGAAGCAGGATTTGGCAGGAGAAGCAGAAGCTGGCTATTTGGAGGAGTTGGAGAGGATCCGAACGGGCCCTTACTCACCTAAAGCGACACGAACGGTCTCACTGATGGCGCTGAAGATGAGGTTGCACACGGTGTCCACATGATCATGAGCGGACACTGATGGTTACTGCATAATTTCCGAAAAAGGCTTTCGCCCCGCTTTATATATAAAGCAAGTTACTGCATAATTTACTCTTTTGCCATGGAAATTCAGAAGAGTATCCTTTGATTTTTTGTACTCCCTCCGTTCCTAAATAATTGTCTTTCTAGAGATTTTAACAAGTGACTACATACGGAGCAAAATAAGTGAACCTACACTCTAAAACATGTCTACATACATCCGTATGTTGTAGTCCATTTGAGATGGCTAAAAAGACAATTATTTGAGAACAGAGGGAGTATATTTTTACCATCGACTTCTTGAGTATACACTTTGGAGAGACCAGCAGCATCAGCAGTGGCTACCATCAGCCATTGCGCTATAAAAACAAATCCCGATCCGCAGATTTCATCACCCTGCAGAACTATAACGTAAATCCTGGAAGATCCCTTCCACTTTCAGGAGCATTCTCCATCAAAGAACCTTTTACTCTTTACTTGGTTAGCCTATAGTTAGCCTCCTCTGCTTTGCTCTGTTTTCTCAGCTCTGAATATTTGCATCTCCGTCACTCTTATTTTGCCCTGTTTTCTGAACTGTGGATCTTTGGTTGTAGCTTGAGGTTTCGTGCATCTGGTTAGTTGGAAAGTGTATATTGATTGCCTTGATTGTCCCTGTTACAACAGGAGTATACATAGAGAGGGAGAGAGAGTCCCGATATGTTAGGCACGCAGGCCATGCAGGAGAGATCAGATCCTACATTCTAGGATCATTATAAGGCGTGACAATACAACGTCACAAGTGTACAAAATATACAACTCAACAGACTCGACTTGGGGCCTGACAGACATAATGTACCTCCTTCCAACCACAGGACCAATGGAGATGCTGCCTGCCTCCTCACATTAATGAAGGCTGCTAACAATCCTTGCTTTTACTTCCTTCGTTTCATAATAAGTGTCTTGAGCTTAGTACAAATTTATACTAAAGCTATTACAAAGTTAAGACACTTATTTTGGGACAGAGGGAGTATTTAGTAGGGACGACTGTTTTTATATTTAGATATGGCCGGCCGTCCGTCCGTACACACGTGGCGTTGACACGCGGGGGTCTCTCTGAAGCAGAGGAGTCCAGAGACGGAGACGCCGACCGGGGAGGCGGCGAGCGAATCCTTTCGCCGGCGGCTCCGGAGGTTGCCCGGCGCTGGCGATCGCGCCATCTCGTCGCAGAGCTCGAGTAGGTTCCTGATGCGTTCGATTCAGGTGGTTGGGGTGGTCTTGGTTCCCTCCATATATAATCTAGTCTCGGCTGCAGCGAAAGGATTACGTCCGCCATTAGGGTGATGGGACAGCGTCTCCCTCCTGAGTGTTCAGTTCAGGACCAAGATGGGGTCGCTGGAGCGTAGGAGTCTAAAAAAAATATATTATCTGACATCCACTTGACGTGCTGTTAGAGTTGTGTCGAATATCGTGTATAAGTGAAAGTTACAAATGGACTTCAGAATAGATCGTGTTTACGTAGGATGTGAGTCGTGTCCTAAGAGGACACTTGTATCCTAGGCCTCTCATATAT
The DNA here is from genome assembly GCA_021605205.1 of Aegilops longissima. Taxonomy (NCBI): domain Eukaryota; kingdom Viridiplantae; phylum Streptophyta; class Magnoliopsida; order Poales; family Poaceae; genus Aegilops; species Aegilops longissima. The sequence continues at coordinate 74,347 of JAHIAM010007464.1, read as the reverse complement.
AGCGGGGTAGACACATCGATGTAACCTATGCCAAAGATAATAGCACAGCGCGCAAGGGGAGCCGGCGGTGTGTGGCGCCCGGGTGGCGGTGTAAGCGGTATTGTAGACGGTGTCACGGAGAGGAGCGCCGTAGTCAGGCCCCGGATGTAACCATATCGATGAACCTCGTTAACAAATCTCGGTGTCGTGCTCGTGTGATTGCTTGGTCCTCGGATGATCGACAGTATGCTTCGGATTTATTCTAACACGTGCCACTTCCTAGTTCAGACATAGTACAGGGGCAAAGGAATTATATTTTTCGAAACGGCGCCAAAAGTTTTGTCTTATCAATTAATAATTAAGAAGAGAATTGCCTAATTAATTAATGATAAACCGGGCGAAAACCAATAACATAGTTCAGGCATAATAAGAAGACAAAAGCTTGCCGATCTCTCCGTACATACAGCCACTTCTATACAGGATTCGTTTCGGATAGATGATGGGTAGCGTGTCCGTTGAGAAGTAGCCTTTTGTAGTTTCATTCATTCCGAAACCAAAAAAGAAGCAAACATACGTACATATATATAACATATTGTCAGCAACATGCGGATATATGATCCTGTAACTGAATCAAGGACCACAGTAAATGTTCTCTGAAATTCAGACAGGTCAATGTCTCGACCAGGGCCAAACATACATTCTGTCCAACAACATACGTTACATTACATGGTGAACTTTGTTACCGCAGAAAGCCGAGCAAATTGACATGCATGAGAATAAACTTATGTGTTATTTTAAGCAAAAGTACCGAGAGGAGCAACTTGTTGGAAGCACTTGAACAACTTCAGGAGACAGAGTCCATAGCTCTAGCAGCCTGTGTCTGCCACAACCGCAGCAACACCTGAGGATCCAACCCAATCCACCGTTAGAAACTGATAACACAATGTATATTACATGTTCCAAATAATAGTCCAAAATAAAGCAACTGGTCCAACAACCATCAAATTTTTCTAACATCTCCAATAATCTTCAGAAATTGAACCAAACAAACCATTAGAAGGAACGTGAAAAAAAAACCTGAAGGTTCAGTGTACACTTAGTCCCATTCTACAAATAGTTAGGAACAGTGTGCACTTAGTCTCAACTACATAGTACATCATTGAAAGAATTAGGACGCCTCTAGCGTCTACGTTCCACAGCTCAAAACATAGTCACTCTGCCTTGTTATGGGCTTTATTAATTTAAAGCCAGACGCCTCTAGCGTCTATGTTCTAAAAAAGAAAGAAAGAAATAGGACCGTATCATTTATCTCAAATATTTAGTGTGGAACTTAACCACACTCCACAAATATTCAGCTTCCGTATCACTTATCACTTGAATAGATTTATTTAACTCAAGAGGAATCTTACCATACGCTGGAACCAAAAATACATATGTGCATACACAGTAAAAAAAAGGATTTGCTAGAGGAGTCAGTCACTTGAAAAAAAAATGAGTCTAACCTTGGTGGCCGTCCGATCAGCGCGGCAATTCACGCGAGCACACGTGGCACTGGGCCGCGGGCGTCTCTCCGGAGCAGAGGAGGCGTAAGAGAGATGTGCCGGAGAGGCGGCGAGCGGATGTTTCTTCCGGTGGCCGGTGGCGCGGAGGTCGCCCAACGCCGGCGCCATCCCGTTGGTGGGCTGGAGTGGAGTCGTCGCAGCTGTTCTGTAAGTTTTCGATCTGTAGCTAGAAGATGGAGTAAAATGCATCGGAAGTCACTGTTTTTGCTCCATCTGCTCACATCGGTCACCGTATTTAGGGATACATGCAATACGGTCACTATATACGACAAGACGTGATTATACGGTCACTGTAGCACGTATTGAGCTCGTACACCGCCCCTTTTGACCAGTCCGCACACTCCACGTCATATGGCCCACTTGCATGCGGGGGGGATTGTGCAAAAACGTCATATGGCTCGTACACCGCCCCTTTTATCCCCTCCCCTTCTCCACCCGCTCTCTGTTCCCCTCCCCTTCTCCAAATCCCTAGCTCCCCTGCTCTCTTTCGCCCTCCCCGTCTCCAGCCGCCGCCGCCACGTTAGTTGCCCACCGCCGCCGCCGCGGCCGCCATGTCCGTGAGCTCGGCGATGTCATCTCTCGGCGGCCGGGCTGTGGAGGTCCCTCTCATCCGATGCCCTCATTGCCGCACGCGGGTGAAGTTCTACCTGTCGAACACAGACAAGCATGAGGGTTGGGTGTTCTACAAGTGCATCAATGTAAGATCTTCATCCTCATGTTGTGTTTTTGTTGGATCTGTTGGTGTGCTTAAGTTTTTCTTTTTCGTGGTGTACCTAGGTGTTGGGGAACGTAGTAATTTCAAAAATTTTCCTACGATCACGCAAGACCATGGTGATGGCATAGCAACGAGAGGGAGAGTGTCCGTCCACGCACTCGTGAGACCGAAAGCGAAGCGTTATATTAACGCTGTTGATGTAGTCGACGCCTTCACGATCCGACCGATCCAAGCACCGCATTCGCACCTCCGAGTTCTTGGCACACGCTCAGCTCGATGACGATCCCCGGCCCGATCCAGCAAAGCGTCGGGAAGGAGTTCCACAAGACGACGGCGTGGTGACGATCTTGATGTTCTACCGTCGCAGGCTTCGCCTAAGCACCGCTACAATATGATCGAGGTGGAATATGGTGGAGGGGGCACCGACACGGCTAAGGAACGATCCGTAGATCAACTTGTGTGTCCTAGGGTGCCCCCTGCCCCGTATATAAAGGAGCAAGGGGAGGGCGGCCAGCCCTTGGGCGCACTAAGGAGGGGGGAGTCCTCCTCCTAGTAGGAGTAGGACTCCCTTTCCTAGTCCTACTAGGAAGAGGGAAGGGGAAGGAAAGAGAGGGAGAGGAGAGGGAAAGGGGCTGCGCCCCGCCTCCTAGTCCAATTCGACTCCCCATGGAGGGGGGCGCACCACCTCCTGGTGCAGCCCTCTCTCCCTCTTGGCCCAATAAGGCCCATAACTTCCCGGGGTTCCGTAACCCTCCGCAGTCCGGTTTTCTCCGAAACTTCCGAACCTTTCCGTGTCCGAATATAACCATCCAATATATCAATCTTTATGTCTCGACCATTTCGAGACTCCTCGTCATGTCCGTGATCACATCCGGGACTCAACTCCTTCGGTACATCAAAATACATAAACTCATAATAACCGCCATTGAAACCTTAAGCGTGCATGGACCCTACGGTTCGAGAACTATGTAGACATGACCTAGAACTATTCTCGGTCAATAACCAATAGCGGAACCTGGATGCTCATATTGGTTCCTACATATTCTACGAAGATCTTTATCGGTCAAACCGCATAACAACATACGTTGTTCCTTTGTCATCGGTATGTTACTTTCCGAGATTCGATCGTCGGTATCCAATACCTAGTTTAATCTCGCTATCGGAAAGTCTCTTTACTCGCTCCGTAATACATCATCTCACAACTAACTCTTTAGTTGCAATGCTTGCAAGGCTTATGTGATGTGTATTACCGAGAAGGCCTAGAGATACCTCTCCGACAATCGGAGTGACAAAACCTAATCTCAAATACGCCAACCCAACAAGTACCTTTGGAGACACCTGTAGTACTCCTTTATAATCACCCAGCACGTTGCCAGACGCTTGGTAGTACCAAAGTGTTCCTCCGTAAACGGAGTTGCATAATCTCATAGTTACAGGAACATGTATGGGTCATGAAGAAAGCATTAACATACTAAACGATCAAGTGTTAAGCTAACGGAATGGGTCATGTCAATCAGATCATTCAACTAATGATGTGACCTTGTTAATCAAATAACAACTCCTTGTTCATGGTTAGGAAACATAACCATCTTTGATTAACAAGCTAGTCAAGTAGAGGCATACTAGTGACATACTGTTTGTCTATATATTCACACATGTATTATGTTTCCGTTAATACAATTCTAGCATGAATAATAAACATTTATCATGATATAAGGAAATAAATAATAACTTTATTATTGCCTCTAGGGCATATTTCCTTCAGTCTCCCACTTGCACTAGAGTCAATAATCTAGATTACAAAGTAATGATCCTTACACCCATGGAGTCTTGGTGCTGATCATGTTTTGCTCGTGGAAGAGGCTTAGTCAACGGGTCTGCAACATTCAGATCCGTATGTATTTTGCAAATCTCTATGTCTCCCACTTGGACTTGGTCCCAATGGAATTGAAGCGCTCTTGATGTGCTTGGTCCTCTTGTGAAATCTGGATTCCTTTGCCAAGGCAATTGCACCAGATTGTCACGAAGATCTTCATCGGTCCCGATGCACTAGGTATGACACCTAGATCGGAAATGAACTCTTTCATCCAGACTCCTTCATTTGCTGCTTCCAAGCAGCTATGTACTCCGCTTCACATGTAGATCCCGCCACGACGCTTTGTTTAGAACTGCACCAACCGACAGCTCCACCGCTTAATAAAAACACGATCCGGTTTGCGATTTAGAATCGTCCGGATCAGTGTCAAAGCTTGCATCGACGTAACCATGTACGACTAGCTCTTTGTCACCTCCATATACGAGAAACATATCCTTAGTCCTTTTCGGTATTTCAGGATATTCTTGACCGCTGTCCAAAGATCCACTCGATTACTTTGGTACCTTCCTGCCAAGCTTACAGCTAAGCATACGTCAGGTCTGGTACACAGCATTGCATACATGATAGAGCCTATGGCTGAAGCATAGGGAACATCTTTCATTTTCTCTCTATCTTCTGCTGTGGTCGGGCATTGAGTCTGACTCAATCTTACACCTTGTAACACAGGTAAAAAACCTTTCTTTGCCTGATCCATTTTGAACTTTTTCAAAACTTTATCAAGGTATGTGCTTTGTGAAAGTCCAATCAAGCGCCTTGATCTATCTCTATAGATCTTGATGCCCAATATGTAAGCAGCTTCACCGAGGTCTTTCATTGAAAAACTTTTATTCAAGTATCCTTTATGCTATCCAGAAATTCTATATCATTTCCAATCAATAATATGTCGTCCACATATAATATTAGAAATGCTACAGAGCTCCCACTCACTTTCTTGTAAATACAGGCTTCTCCAAAAGTCTGTACAAACCCATATGCTTTGATCACACTATCAAAGCGTTTATTCCAACTCCGAGAGGCTTGCACTGACCATAAATTGATCGTTGAGCTTGCACACTTTGTTAGCACCTTTTGGATCGACAAAACCTTCTGGTTGCATCATATACAACTCTTCTTCTAGAAATCCATTCAAGAATGCAGTTTTTACATCCATTTGCCAAATTTCATAATCATAAAATGCGGCAATTGCTAACATGATTCGGACGGACTTAAGCATCGCTACGGGTGAGAAAGTCTCATCGTAGTCAACCCCTTGAACTTGTCGAAAACCTTTTGCAACAAGTCGAGCTTTGTAGACAGTTACATTACCATCAGCGTCAGTCTTCTTCTTAAAAATCCATTTATTCTCAATAGCTTGCCGATCATCGGGCAAGTCTACCAAAGTCCATACTTTGTTCTCATACATGGATCCCATCTCAGATTTCATGGCTTCAAGCCATTTTATGGAATCTGGGCTCACCATCGCTTCTTCATAGTTCGTAGGTTCATCATGATCTAGTAGCATGACTTCCGAATAGGATTACCGTACCACTCAGTGCGGATTTTGTTCTAGTTGATCTACGAAGTTCAGTGACAACTTGATCTGAAGTTTCATGATCTTTATCATTATCTTCCTCACTAACTGGTGTAGGTGTTACAGAAACTGATTTCTGTGACGAACTACTTTCCAATAAGGGAGCTGGTACTATTACCTCATCAAGTTCCACTTTCCTCCCACTCACTTCTTTCGAGAGAAACTCCTTCTCTAGAAAGGATCCATTTTTAGCAACGAATGTCTTGCCTTCGGATCTGTGATAGAAGGTGTACCCAATTGTCTCCTTTGGGTATCCTATGAAGACACATTTCTCGATTTGGGTTCAAGCTTATCAGGTTGAAGTTTCTTCACATAAGCATCGCAACCCCAAACTTTCAGAACGACAACTTTGGTTTCTTGCTAAACCATAGTTCATAAGGCGCCGTCTCAACGGATTTTGACGGTGTCCTATTTAACGTGAATGCGCCGCCTCAAGAGCATAACCCCAAAATGATAGCGGTAAATCTGTAAGAGACATCATAGATCGCACCATATCCAAAGAAAGTGCGACACGACGCTCGGACACACCATTGCGCTGTGGTGTTCCGGTGGCGTGAGTTGCGAAACTATTCCGCTTTGTTTCAAATGTAGACCAAACTCAGAACTCAAATATTCGCCTCCACGATCAGATCGTAGAAACTTTATTTTCTTATTACGATGATTTTCAACTTCACTCTGAAATTCTTTGAACTTTTCAAATGTTTCAGACTTATGTTTCATTAAGTAGATATACCCATATCTGCTCAAATCATCTGTGAAGGTGAGAAAATAACGATATCCGCCACGAGCTTCAACATTCATTGGACCACATACATCCGTATGTATGATTTCCAATAAATCTGTTGCTCTCTCCATAGTACCGAGAACGGAGTTTTAGTCATCTTGCCCATGAGGCACGGTTCGCAAGTGCCAAGTGATTCATAATCAAGTGACTCCAAAAGTCCATCAGCATGGAGTTTCTTCATGCGTTTTACAATCGATATGACCTAAACGGCAGTGCCACAAATAAGTTGCACTATCATTATCAACTCTGCATCTTTTGGTTTCAACATTATGAATATGTGTATCACTACTATCGAGATTCATTAAAATAGACCACTCTTCAAGGGTGCATGACCATAAAAGATATTATTCATATAAATAGAACAACCATTATTCTCTGATTTAAATGAATAACCGCCTCGCATCAAACAAGATCCAGATATAATGTTCATGCTCAACGCTGGCACCAAATAACAATTATTCAGGTCTAAAACTAATCCCAAGGTAGATGTAGAGGTAGCGTGCCGATCGCGATCACATCGACTTTGGAACCGCTTTCCCACGCCGCATCGTCACCTCGCCCTTTGCCGGTGTTCGCAATCCGTAGTTCCTGTTTCGAGTTGCAAATATTAGCAATGAACCAGATCAAATACCAGTGTACTACTGTGAGCTCTAGTAAGGTACACATCAATAACAAGTATATCACATATACCTTTGTTCACTTTGCCATCCTTCTTATCCGCCAAATACTTGGGGCAGTTCCGCTTCCAAAGGACCAGTCCGCTTGTAGTAGAAGCACTCGCCAGGCTTAGGTCCAGACTTGGGTTTCTTCTCCGATCAGAACTTGTTTGCTGTTCTTCTTGAAGTTCCCTTCTTCTTCCCTTTGCCTTTCTTCTTGAAACTAGTGGTCTTATTGACCATCAACACTTGATGCTCCTTTTGATTTCTACCTCCGCAGCTTTTAGCATTGCGAAGAGCTCTGCATAGTCTTTACTAACCCTTGCATATTATAGTTCATCACGAAGCCTTTGTAGCTTGGTGGCGTGATTGAAGAATTCATCAATGACACAATCATCCGGAAGATTAACTCCCGCTTGATTCAAGTGATTGTAATACCCGACATTTTGAGTATGTGCTCACCGACGTAACTATTCTCCTCCATCTTGCAGCTATAGAACTTATTGGAGACTTCATATCTCTCAATCCGGGCATTCTGTTGAAATATCAACTTCAACTCCTGGAACATCTCATATGCTCCATGACGCTCAAAACGCCGTTGAAGACCCGGTTCTAAGCCGTAAAGCATGGCACACTGAACTATAGAGTAGTCATCAGCTCGCTTTGCCGACGCTCACAACTTCGCTCAAGATCTCGCAGCAGTTCGCTACCCAGCGGTGCTTCCAGGACGAACTTTTCGTGCAGCAATGAGGATTATCCTCAGGTTACGGACCCAGTCCGTAATTGCTACCATCATCTTTCAACTTTGCTTTCTCAAGGAACGCATTAAAATTCAACGGAACAACAAAGACGAGCCATCTATCTACAAAGAAACATAGACAAGCAAAATACTATCGGTACTAAGTTCATGATAAATTTAAGTTCAATTAATCATATTACTAAAGAACTCCCACTTAGACAGACATCTCTAGTTATCTAAGTGATCACGTGATCCAAATCAACTAAACCATAACCGATCATCACGTGAGATGGAGTAGTTTTCAATGGTGAACATCTTATGTTGATCATATTCGCTATATGATTCACGCTCGACCTTTCGGTCTCCGTGTTCCGAGGCCATATCTGTATATGCTAGGCTCGTCAAGTATAACCTGAGTATTCTGCGTGTGCAAAACTGGCTTGCACCCGTTGTAGATGGACGAGAGCTTATCACACCCGATCATCACGTGGTGTCTCGCACGACGAACTTTGGCAACGGTGCATACTCAGGAGAACACTACTTGATAATTTTAGTGAGAGATCATCTTATAATGCTACCGCCAATCAAAGCAAGATAAGATGCATAAAGGATAAACATCACATGCAATCAATATAAGTGATATGATATGGCCATCATCATCTTGTGCTTGTGATCTCCATCTCCGGCACCGCCATGATCACCATCGCCACCGGCGCGACACCTTGATCTCCATCGTAGCATCGTTGTCGCCTCGCCAACTATTGCTTCTACGACTATCGCTACCGCTTAGTGATAAAGTAAAGCAATTACATGGCGCTTGCATTTCATACAATAAAGCGACAACCATATGGCTCCTGCCATTGCCGATAACTCGGTTACAAAACATGATCATCTCATACAATAAAATATAGCATCACGCCTTGACCATATCACATCACAACATGCCCTGCAAAAACAAGTTAGACGTCCTCTACTTTGTTGTTGCAAGTTTTACGTGGCTGCTACGGGCTGAGCAAGAACCGTTCTTACCTACGCATCAAAACCACAACGATATTTCGTCAAATAGACTCCGCTTTAACCTTCTCAAGGACCGGGCGAGCCACACTCGGTTCAACTAAAGTGAGAGAGACAGACACCCGCCAGTCACCTTTAAGCAACGAGTGCTCACAGCGGTGAAACCAGTCTCGCGTAAGCGTCTGCGTAATGTCGGTCCGGGCCGCTTCATCTCACAATACCGCTGAACCAAAGTATGACATGCTGGTAGGTAGTATGACTTGTATCGCCCACAACTCACTTGTGTTCTACTCGTGCATATGACATCAACGCATAAAACCAGGCTCGATACCATCGTTGGGGAACGTAGTAATTTCAAAAATTTCCTACGATCACGCAAGACCATGGTTATGGCATAGCAACGAGAGGGAGAGTGTCCGCCCACGCACCCTCGTGAGACCGAAAGCGAAGCGTTATATTAACGCTGTTGATGTAGTCGACGCCTTCACGATCCGACCGATCCAAGCACCGCATTCGCACCTCCGAGTTCTTGGCACACGCTCAGCTCGATGACGATCCCCGGCTCCGATCCAGCAAAGCGCCGGGAAGGAGTTCCACAAGACGACGGCGTGGTGGCGATCTTGATGTTCTACCGTCGCAGGCTTCGCCTAAGCACCGCTACAATATGATCGAGGTGGAATATGGTGGAGGGGGCACCGACACGGCTAAGGAACGATCCGTAGATCAACTTGTGTGTCCTAGGGTGCCCCCGCCCCGTATATAAAGGAGCAAGGGAGGGCGGCCAGCCCTTGGGGCGCACCAAGGAGGGGGAGTCCTCCTCCTAGTAGGAGTAGGACTCCCTTCCTAGTCCTACTAGGAAGAGGGAAGGGGAAGGAAAGAGAGGGAGAGGAGAGGAAAGGGGCTGCGCCTCCTAGTCCAATTCGGACTCCCCATGGAGGGGGCGCACCACCTCCTGGTGCAGCCCTCTCTCTCCCTCTTGGCCCAATAAGGCCCATAACTTCCCGGGGTTCCGTAACCCTCCGCAGTCCGTTTTCTCCGAAACTTCCGAACCTTTCCGTGTCCGAATATAACCATCTAATATATCAATCTTTATGTCTCGACCATTTCGAGACTCCTCGTCATGTCCGTGATCACATCCGGGACTCAACTCCTTCGGTACATCAAAATACATAAACTCATAATAACCGCATTGAAACCTTAAGCGTGCGGACCCTACGGTTCGAGAACTATGTAGACATGACCTAGAACTATTCTCGGTCAATAACCAATAGCGGAACCTGGATGCTCATATTGGTTCCTACATATTCTACGAAGATCTTTATCGGTCAAACCGCATAACAACATACGTTGTTCCCTTTGTCATCGGTATGTTACTTTCCGAGATTCGATCGTCGGTATCCAATACCTAGTTTAATCTCGCTATCGGAAAGTCTCTTTACTCGCTCCGTAATACATCATCTCACAACTAACTCTTTAGTTGCAATGCTTGCAAGGCTTATGTGATGTGTATTACCGAGAAGGCCTAGAGATACCTCTCCGACAATCGGAGTGACAAAACCTAATCTCAAATACGCCAACCCAACAAGTACCTTTGGAGACACCTGTAGTACTCCTTTATAATCACCCAGCTTACGCTGTGACGCTTGGTAGTACCCAAAGTGTTCCTCCGTAAACGGAGTTGCATAATCTCATAGTTACAGAACATGTATGGGTCATGAAGAAAGCATTAACATACTAAACGATCAAGTGTTAAGCTAACGGAATGGGTCATGTCAATCAGATCATTCAACTAATGATGTGACCTTGTTAATCAAATAACAACTCCTTGTTCATGGTTAGGAAACATAACCATCTTTGATTAACAAGCTAGTCAAGTAGAGGCATACTAGTGACATACTGTTTGTCTATATATTCACACATGTATTATGTTTCCGGTTAATACAATTATAGCATGAATAATAAACATTTATCATGATATAAGGAAATAAATAATAACTTTATTATTGCCTCTAGGGCATATTTCCTTCACTAGGGTCCTTGTGGTTTCTGGCACTGGGAGTTGGAGTATATTGTGTATCTTATTGAGCATCGTTTCCTCAATGGGAATGAAGCAGTGGATGCAATTGGCGCTGCAGAGGATAGGAGGGAACAACTCCTTCGAGAAAGGGAAGAAAGGGCTAGGCTTGCGGGCATTGCAGCTGGGATATATGACAGGAGGCCTTCAGCAGTCCCATGACCAAGCAGCAGAGTGATGCTCTTTTATGTTTAGGTAGAGAGATGCTTCGGTTTTGAAGGCAAGGATGGGATCATTCTTATTGCTGTGTGTCATGTTTGGTATCTCCTTCAAGAAATAATGTGACTCAAGCTTGGTCGATGTAATGTAGTTGTTATGTAGGTTGCAAAACTCTTTTCGTCAGTATGTAATGGTTTGGTCAAACCTCTTTTTGGGGATGATGTAGTGCCTTTGAAAGGAAGCTGGTAATGATTTGTGACTTGTGTTAACTTTTGTCTTAACTGATTGCTGTTCATTTGAAAGTTAAATGATGGCTGTTAGTTAACATTCAATATTGCTGGGTAGAGTGTGGTTGTTGTGCTTGATGATGACATGACCAAGAAAGTGTACTCATCAGCAAATATTAAGTTGCTAAAACTAGTGTTGTTCAAAGAAGCTCATTGCACAATGATGACCAAGAAAGTGTAATTCATGATCAACATTTGTTCCAAACTCACAAACTGACATCAGTATGGATCAAATGTTACATCCTGAGTGACCAAAAGACAACATTGCAAGTTTGACATAAAGATAGAAGAGTACATCCTGAGTGTCACAAAAGCCCAGCATTGGTATGATCACCTGAAAACATCAAACATAGATGTTCTCTTGGCTTTGTTAGGCAGCACTTGGTCTTCCTGAACCTTTCTCTTACCAGCAGCAACATCTTTTCTTCTCATCTCCTCCTTCTTTGCAGCTTCTCTTTCTGCAGCAGCAGCTAGTCTTTCTGCTTCTCTCTCTGCAGCAGCAGCTTGTCTATCAGCCTCTCTCTGTGCAGCAGCAGCTTGTTCTCAGCTGAAATGGCCTTCATTGTCTCTGCAATTATCTTCTTTGTCTCTTGTGCTGCCTTCTTATTTAGTTCAGCTTCTTCTCTCCTCTTCTCCCTTTCTTGAGCTGCTGCCTTCCTCTTCCTTGCTGCAACTAATGCCTTCTTCTCAGCTTGCTCATGCCTTTTCCTTGCAATATCTTCTGCTTTCTTCTGCTGTTCTTCTCTACTTGCTGCAAGCAGAGCTTGTTTTTTGTCCTCCACTTCCTTGTCCCTCTGCCTCTTCAATGCTAGCAACTTCTTAGCTAACTCTCCTTGCTGAATGGTGTTTATGCTAGAGCTTGGCTGTGATTGGTTCATCAAAACTTGTACAGCTGAGATGAATGTGGACTCTGGAACAGGCCTTGCCTGAGCCACTCTTTGAACTGGCCTCTGCATGAAGTTAAAACAAACAACATTGTGAATAACTACATTGTTTTCTGTGGAGTTCTCCTCCTGTTAAAACAAACAATATCAATGAATGCCACTGGACACTAGTGAGCCTTACCTGCTGCATCAAGAGATCCACCATAAGATCTTCAATAACTACATTGTTTTCTGTGGAGTTCTCCTCCTGTTAATACAACAGTAAGTTATCCAAGTTAGCTACTTTTGACTGCATGCACTTGTTGTTAACCCATAAGAGTAACCAGGAAATAAAATTAAGACCTGGGCATTTGCTTGTTGACTAGGATTGGCTTCTTGAGTTGGATTGGCTTCTTCATTTGGATTGGCTTCTTTGCTTGGATTGGCTTCTTGAGTTGGATTTGCTTGTTGATTTGGATTTGCTTGCTCCCCATGATTTGCTTGCATGTGTGGAGGAGGCAGCCCTTCCTTGAAGTGTGGGCAACCCTTCTTGTTATGATCTGCCTCACCACAGTAACTGCAATGGATGATCACACCATGCCTAGACAATTTCTTTCCACCACTGCTGCAAACCACCTCTCCTGGGGCTTTCCTTCTGCTTGTGCTAGGTCTGTCTACTTGTTTTTCATAAAGTGGGGGCTCAAGTGGAGGGCCATTCATCTTCTCCCACTCTGTCCTGTCTTTGCAAGGGTATATGATGTTTATGTAGGCTTTCTTGAACATCTCAACTAAGTAGCATCCATTCACTAGTTGTAAAGGATCAACTCTTTCATGTCTTGCACAAGCTATGGCATGTACACAGGGGACCCCACTCTTCTCCCATCTCTTGCAGCTGCATTCACTATTATGCCAGTCCACAATGTAGTCTGTTCCTCTGTCTCCAACCTGAAACACTCCATCTCCTGCCCCATGCACATAGCATGTACTTGCCCACTCTATCAGTTTCTCCACTTGTTTCTTGATCTTGGGGCAGATGTTTCCTGTCATCTTCTCAGCCTCTTGCAGTTTGGTATAGTGCCTTGTCATCAATTGACCTTTGATCCTTTCTAACATGGATAACACAGGAAGCTCCCTTGCCTCTAGTATATATCTAAGAACATGAGTAAGAACATGAGTAAGAACATGAGTAAGAAGTTATCATACTTGTTGAAGACCTCACAAATGTTATTAAGTAGGATATCACACTTTGGTAAATCACTTTGAAAAGCTCTGACCCATGTTTGTGGCTCCAGTTCATGCAACCAAGTGTATGCATCCATACTCAACTCCTTCATCTCATTCATATATTGCTCATATTTAGTTGATGTGGTGCTTCTAGCAATCTTCCACAACTGATTCTTTAGTGCATCACCTTTGTGTAGCTGCTGAAAGTTCTGCCACATGTGCCTCACACAGAATCTATGTTCTGATTCTGGAAACACCTCATCCACAGCATTGATTAGTCCCTTCTGTTTGTCACTCATAATTGACCATGGGGCAGTGTTGATGATTGCCAGATCATATTTCAATCTCTCCAAGAACCAACACCAATTGGGTTTGTCCTCCACTTCAACAATAGCTAATGCAATTGGAAAAATACAATTGTTTGGATCTATTCCTACAGCACATAGCAACTGCCCTCTATACCTTGTCTTCACCCATCTAGAAATATGATAGGCCTACACCCCTGAAGGAACCCTCTCTTGCAAGCATCCAGACACATATAGGCCTTATTGAACCTTGCTTGTTCATCAAGTGCCACAAAGAAAGAGCTGCCTGGGTTACTCCTTCTGATCTCATTGCCATAGTCCCACAGCAATTTGTATTGCCCTTTCTCATCACCATGTATGATCTTCATAGCCAGCCTCCTAGCCCTCTGCAATTTGGTCCTTGTTGGGGTCATGTGCCACTCCTTCTGCACAACCCTGGAGAAGTTTCTCATGTTCATATCCTGGTCAGCTCTGAAGCTCTCCAAATACTTTTGGGCAATGAATGGAGCAGTGAAAGCCTTGATCTTCCACTTCTTTGTGCAGGTGTGTTCACTGACATACTTCTTGACCATAAAGCACTTGGTTCTACTATCATAAGAGGCCCACATATACCAAGTACAGTCATCATCACATTTGGCCTTCAATCTTTTTCTATCATTCACAGGCAACTTAACATCCACTCTATTCTTGCAGCAATACTCTTTTATGGCTGTCCTCAGTAGCTCAACTGTTTGGAAAACTTGGCCAACATGAAATTTAGGACAGTGTAGGTCCTCTTCCCTAAATGACTTGAACTTCATGTACAACTCTTCATCATCTTCATCTGGTGGCCATAGATCATCACCTTCAGACTCATATAGTTCATCCTCTTGCTTCTCTTTGCCTTTGTCTCCAACTTTATCTTTTCCTTTATCTGAATCCTTTTCTTTTGCACTATCTTTAACTGATTGTTTCCCTCTCACTTGTTTGTCTTCAGGTTCATCCATGTCTACATTGTCTGCATATAGATCATCATCACCATCATTCATGTCATAATCACTATCTACTATGGCACCAGGATCAAAATCTGAATCATTGTCATCATCTGTATCTTCTTCTTCTTCTGCCATTGCGTAAGAATTGCACTGCCTTCTTGTTCTCCTGGTCACAACTTCCTCCTCTTTCTCTTCTGCCTGATGTTGTGGTTGCTCTGCCTCATGTTGTGGTTGTTCTGCCTCATGTTGTGGTTGTTCCATCTCAGGTTCTGCTTCTCCTGCCTCTTCTTGAATGACGACAGTCTCTGCATCTTCCATATTTGCATCTTCATCATTGACAACAGAGTAGTTCCTCTTTGCAAACACATAGTTGCTAGCATCATCTGCTGAACTGTCTGGGTAGACCACCTGTATAGGAATAGGTTGTGCTCCTTCTGATCTATCTGGCTCATTGTTACATGCTCTTCTAGGACTGAATACTGGAGGCAGGTGAGTTATTGGGAAATTCACCACATCATCCTCAGTACGGTTGGAATCCAAGCTGTTGTCATGGTCCAAATATAGACTGAAAGAGTTATGACCAAGAGACAAAAATGTCAGCATCTGATCAGTGTCTGCATCTCCTCTTATCTCTCTCAATCCATTTTGCGTGATTGACAGTATAGGAATCATGTAGTACACTTTCAATCTGCCTGCCATTTCCCACCCAATCTCTTCCACTATGTTCTCAACCACAAGTGGAGACCATGTCACTTCATCAAGTTCATCATACCAGACAACATGAGCATTCACATAAGAACGGTTGCTACCACGGCCAAGGAAATATCCTCCATGGTTGATCTGAACTGAAATTTTTTGTTCGTGTGTCTTGTAAAATAAAACATTTACACAAGGATCGAAACATCGACAAGGCACCACCTTTACACCCTTAAACCCCCAAATCAGAGCACTAAACCCTAGCGGAATCAGAAGTCCAGTGCGGCCGGTCCTATGCAACTAACCCAAAATTGATGATGTCCAAGCCCTACTCTGATCCAAATAGGTACAAATTCGTCACAATCAAGAACAAACATAAAACCCTACTCGAACCCCCAAATCCCAAAAAACCCTAGCCTACTAAAATATGGACTCCAATGCGAGGAACCCTAGAACCAATCAAGATTTCTTATGCCCAGACGAGATATTGAGATTAACAACCCAAAATCCAAGAAGAAAGGGAAATTTTGGGACTTATCAGATTGGGCGGCGCGCCGTCAGGCGATTTAATCGGTGCCATCGCCGCCACGCCTATGCACACCCCCGACGAACAGGGGTTGACGAACCGCGCGTCTCCACCCTCGCCGGCGCGTCCGACGCCGATGAGCCGGTGCGCTGCGACGATCGCCTCCCTCTCTTCTGCGCCGCTTCCTCTGCTTCGGTGGTAACGAAGACGAACAGGCAAGGGGATTTGATCCATTTCCAATGACACGGGGGGTTTTGTGCAAAATGGTCGCGCGGACGGCCGCTCCCTGCCACCTGGCGCGGTCCATTGGTCAAAAGGGGCGGTGTACGAGCTCAATACGTGCTACAGTGACCGTATAATCACGTCTTGTCGTATATAGTGACCGTATTGCATGTATCCCTAAGTACGGTGACTGAAGTGAGCAGATGAAGCAAAAACAGTGACTTCCGATGCATTTTACTCCTAGAAGATGGGGTTCCTGATGCCCTCGAGATTCAGTTGGGGTCGTCTTGGTTTGGTTCTCCCAATATTTATTTTACTTCGGAGCACTGTTTGCTCAAAAAAAAAAAAAGAAGGTAGGATGGAATCCGCCATTAGCGTGAGGGGTGCAGCGTCTCCGTCCGTCCTGTGCTCAGGAGGAAGATGGAGTCGCTGGGGCAGAGGAGTCTGCATTCTTTTCTTTCTGAATCCAATTGCTGTGCTAATTTTTAGTTCAGGCATAGGCAGACAAAAGCTTGCCGATCTCTCTGTGCACAGTCACTTTTATACTGGGAAACCAAAAAAGTAAGAAAAAAAGAGAAGTTCTGTAAATTGTAGGAACATAGTCTACATTTTTTTTGTCATTTTTTTTTTGTGATAAGCTTTCCTATCTCCCTGTACATTATCATGTCAGACTCCATACATTACAACAGTATTCATGTACTTTTGGAAGCCAAAGCACAGAGAGGAGGAACTTGTTGGAACCACTTCATCATCATATTTACAAGACAGAGTCCATAGCGGTAGCAGTCTGTCCAGTACTCACAGGCTCACAGCACCGCCTGAGGATCCAATCCATCATTACAAATCGAATAGCAAAATGTATTACAGAATCCTTACAGTCCAAACTAGATCGAGCAACTACTCCAACAACCATCAAATTTGTAACATCTTCATTAAACTCCACAACTGAACTACATACATCGTAAAAAAAACTAAATTTGGGTATACTTCTACAGTTCTACCAGGAAAACATAATTACGTCTACTGCTCTACAAAACTACATTTGGGTCCACTTCTAGCACAACTATCTTCATCCTCATTTCTAAACCCACCCTATGGCCAGGATTGCAAACCCAATGCGCCAGCCTGCAATTATCAGCGAGCCGTGAAGCACCTAGGGACAATCACAACTCATACACGTACATGCATTCTGCAATTGTGCTTGCTCGTGGCTAGCTTTCCCTGCTTTTGCTCTATTTTCTCAACTCTGAATACCTGCCTGTAGCTTCAGATTTCAGGTTTCTCTGTGACGCGATCCAGTGAGCATCAGGTTTCTATGTGCTTTGTATCAAGAAAAATAGGTGTATGAAAAATCCAAATCAACTGATGGCAAAACGCGCTACGTATGACAGAGAGAAGTGAAGCAACTTGACTTGAACTCGATTACTGACATCAGGGGTACTAATTATTTCGCGCATCCCATCGACGGTGGGATTCGGTCTCCTGTGGTCATCTTGATAGTTACTCCCTCTGTTCATAGATATAAGTGCTCTTATATTTCTTTACAGAGGGAGTATTACCATAACATGCAGAGCAACAACAGGGACATAACATGCAGATGCATATTAGTAGTTAGTTATTGTCTGAAGCCAGAAGCATGCAGAATTTATTAGTACTACTAGGATAGCAGCACCACAAGATTATCATATAATCAACAAAGCACTCATGAAAATTGCAAATTGGAGTACCTTATAATTAAGAAAGCATTCATGACAGTGATACTATTTCTTGTTCCATCAACCCAATTTTGCTTTACAAAGTATAGATAGATAGATAGATAGATAGATAGATGCAGAAAAGGACTGCTAGTAGTAACTTAGAAACATTTTGTTCTTCTACTTCCCACCTTGTGGATGCAAAAGAGGATTAGTTTGATCAGAGTCAAAATAAAAGCTAGTCCTAAAAGCTGCTTAGCAGAAAGAAAGCAATTAGGCCCCAATATTAACTTCCTCCCAGTTGCTTTGCTGTTGCCTGCTCTCCATATCTCTGTTCTCTCCCAGTCTCTGCTCCAGAAAGTAGCATGCTATAGAAGCAACACGCCCTCGACCAGAATCAATTGCGATGAACATCGGACAACTACGTAATTATGATGGAGCTCTTATTTTATTTTATTTTCCAGGTAACCCTGCTGCTGTGCTCCAGTAAATCCTGGCATGAGAACTGAGAAGTAGAAAGTGCCAAGTGCTTTCACTATTCCTTGGTTTTCTCCAGAAATAGTATCCACTATCTATTGTGAAATGGAGAAAGTATACCAGTGAACAACAATAACATGCATGGATGTGGTGGAAAATATTACTATATCTCGGAACACAGAAACTATAGCTATCTGCAATTAATGTGACATTTGTTTTTGGAATTCAAAATATGATGTGGGCCGTTTGTTCATATTTCTGGTATGCAGATGTGATTAAGCCCACAGGCTAAAAACTTTATCGAGAATAGGTGGGTGATTTGCTTTCTTCGAAATTTAAGAAAAACATGGCACATTTGGATATGTAAGCGAGACTGAACCTGTTGTTTCTACTGTTCAAAAGTAATTGACAGTAACATGCAATGGTACAGACAGAAGACGAGTGACAAAGATCACCACAGTACGATGAGGGAATGACGACAGACCTGGCGGAGCTGATGCACCTTGTTCGTTGATGTTAAAGTGCACCAGAAGCCGTGTGATGAGCACGCCTGCTGATATTGCGGTTCGAAGACCGCAACGGTTTGTACGACGCCATGTTCAGTCTCTTACGTGAGTGAGATTGTTTACTCTTATTTTGAGATGTGGTCTGGAACCGGTGTATTTCCTTGGGTCTCGGTGGATTGACAGGCGGCAAAGACTGAACTTGTTGTTCCTTAAGGAGCTGAAAGGGTAACTAACTGGCTGAAACTTCTAGTACAAGGTGCAAAAGGAAGACAAGTTGAACAATGAATATCAGCATGAGTATATTCTGTTCAGCAGGAATATAACAAGTTCTATAAACAATATAAATGGTAATTTCTTCTACTTCTTCGTACACCAAAAATCTATAAAAAAAATCCTCCTGGGGAAAAATCACAGCAGGTTCGGCTCAAAGAAACAAGAAAAGGTTCAGTCTGAATATGCTGTGCTTGCTTATGAAACCATTTGCTATGAAAGGACGAGAAACTGTGTCACACTATGTTCTCTAAAACTACATGAGGAGCCAATGTTATGTTTCACAATATACTACTACTTGGTGTTTTTCATAGGGAAAAATGTGGTAAAGCAACTACAGGACAGTCACCTGAAACAGAACCCTTAATTCCAGCCGAATCAGCCACGTGGCGCTGGACCGCGGGCGTCTCTCTGGAGCAGAGGAGTCGAGAGAAACCGGAGAGGTGGCGACCGAATGATTTTGCAGGCGGGGGTGGTCCTAGTTTTCGATGACAATATAGTCTACTGTGACTGTGAGGGGGCAGCATCTCCGTCCGTCCTGTGCTCAGGAGGAAGATGGAGACGCCGGGGGTCTGCATCTTTTTTCCTTTCTGACATCCAATTGCCAGTTTCTAGTTCAGGCAAAAGGTTGCCAATCTCTCTGTGTGCAATTGTGCATACAGTCACTTTTATACAGGATTCACTTTGGATAATTCAGTTCAGACATAGGGTAAAATATTGATCGATCGGTGTGCAGTAGGCTTTTGTAGTTTCATCCATTCAGAAACCAAAAAAGGAAGCAAAAAAATATGAAAATCTCTACAAATTGTAGGCTAGCTAGTAATCTCTTGCACAGGTGTTTCCTTGGCTTTTTTCCTGTTTCTTCAGTTACCAGATCAGTTAGCGGACTAGTTCAGGCTTTTTTTTTCCAGTTCCGTAGTTGTAGCTCGGGAGGGTGTTTGATGCGCGCAGCAATGCCAGGTCGTGTGATGGCACGATCAGAACGGATCGTGGCGCGCGCAGCACAAGAAACCTTCTCTGAACTTTTTGTCTTCCACCTGATGTGAGTGTGTGTTGAGCGACGGAGAAAAGAGAGGACGTAATTAAACTTTTCTAAACTAATCTCCAGCAAGCTTGATCACACTTGTATCTAACCGGACTTGTGCTATAACCTTGCGCACGTATAACTAGTACGTACTACTTGCCTGATTCAACACAGCTCAGTCTTGATTACTCCACCTGGCAAGTCCATTTGAACAGACTTGTCTGGGTTACACAACACAACTCAACCTTGCCATATCTCTGGGTTTCTCTCCTCTATACACAAGGCATGATTGAAATGTGTTACGAGATTCACACTAAAGGACGACTCTCAGGCGGTTTGTCACTGGAGTGATCTTCAGGGGAACGGTACGGTGGAGATGTTAGTGAAGATACAATCCATCACTAAAGGCATGAGATGGAAGAGCCCAAATAATGTATACAGAAGACATGATCCTTGTTGTTGTCAGGACTTACTGGACTGGTGAGCCTGCTCAGCTCAAAAGCAGTAGCGATACCGATGTCTGGAAAACTGTTGATTCTCCATCCACAGGAGACAATTCTCTCTTAGCTTCAGGATATCTGTACATATGAGGCAATTTTAACTATTTACAGTATTTGGGATAGTAGTGTCACCACCGATTTGTGGTCAGAGCTCCGGGCTCGCTAGGTGCCTTGCATGCTTGTGAGTCTTGCAACACATTGCAGTTGTCTGTGTAAGATGGGATTGACGCAACTCGATATGTTCCAGAAGATATATTAGATCATACTCAGCTGAGTCAGTAAGCTACAATAAATGTGCTGCTTTCCAAATTGTTTCTTATTCAGAGTTTGAACAATGTTCAGCAGAAAGAAAAGGGCAAGCTAGAGACTCAACTCGATGTTCAAAAGTAACCGACAGTAACGTGCTACAGTACATATAAAGTACAGTTAAAGTTGGTGATGAAAATGAAGATCGTAAGAATAATGTGAAAAGAGTCGAAACATTTTTGGAATCCAAATTGCAACAAAAATTAACAGCTAGCAACTAAAATGTCCGGATGCTTGTTCAGGTCATTCCCCCTAAAATTCATTTGTGTCTTCCCTTTTTGGCATTGATGCTCCCAGGAAATTCAGACTTGAGAATGAGGCCCGCCCAGCTGGCAGCACTGCAAGGGAAAATGAACAGAAACATGGTGTCAGGCAAACAAACCCCACGAATATGACCATCATAAGTTCATATCTAAGACTGAAACAGTGAAAAATATATATCACGTAAACAATAAACTTTCGCAACCAGCGAAGCAGAGTATCATTACCAACTCAGAAGCTGATAACACAGTCTCTACAAAAGCATATGATGGGGCAAATTGGATAAATACAAAATATACCATTGAAATACATGGTATTGTTCATAATATAAAAGATCATACCATGGAAATTATGCATGCATCCAGTCGTTCTTCAGTGGACTGCCTCAGCAACCCATCACGGTGCAGTACAAACAATGCTTCTCACTGGTAAATTGCCGTGCTGCAACCAAATTCCACGCAGGCGGTTGCTTATTCGGGGTCCATGAATGAAGCTCGAGCACTTTTTCGTCAGTAGAATTTTTTGGAGGCCCAATAACAATCAGCCGGTTACCACACGCTCGGAAACCCATGTCCCAGCCCTTTTTCTTAGACTGTACAGGCAATTTTCCAAGAGTGATCCACTTGTTGTCCAGCTTATCAAACTGCTTCAAATCATTATTCTCACTGTAACCAGCGCCATAAAGGCTCGTCGCTCATTGCAGTTGTCAACAATGACCCCCCGCTTCAAGGTTGAGCCCCTGAGCTATGTTGTCGATGAGCCTCCATGACTGCCGGTTCAAGTCATACTCCTCACCGCATGTCAATACCTCGAGGCTACAGCTAATACAACCGATCACATAGAACTTGCTTTCCATGAATGCACCAGAGCATACGTACCTAGCCTTATTCATGCTGGGAAGGGGTGTCCAAGTATTTGTCTCCGAGTCATACATCTCTGCGGACCTCAATAATCCATTAGAAAAATCAGCACCTCCCGCAACATGCGCCTTTTCACCGACACTCGCTGACCCAAACAGTTGCCGCGGGTTGTTGATCGTGTCAGCCATCACTGTCCATGAATTGGTAAGGATGCTATATCTCAAGGCAACCCTTCCGTCCACATAGGTGTTCCCAAACACCAGCAGCTCGGTCCCTACTGCGAGCCAGTCCCAGAGTCTGCTTTGAGCCGGTGGCATCTTAGGCACTTGGATCCAGCGCCCAGTGGACGGGTCATAAGCCTCACGCTTGTGGGGACCACAAGAGAGGTAGAGCCATGCTCTGCGACCCCGTTCTTGCGACGCAGGCGGTAGATGTCCCCGTTGCGAACCACCGAATTGAAGTCGCGGTTCAGGGAGGCGATGGAGCCATAGTCCCACCTGGACAGACGGTGGAGGCAATCTATGAAGTGTTCAGGGCCTATCACATCAATGGTATTGCTCCACGAGATCACAACCTGCTGCTCTCCAACATCTGCACCTGACATAAGTCAACAGTTCATCCATGGTTCTGCTTATTCGTATATTTTCTACAAGTAATTTATCACCTGATGACGATGAAAGTCTATATTAGAACTCCTGTTGGCTAAAAAGCATACCTGGAGAATGCAGGAGCGAAGAGGACTCCGGTGACCTCCATGATATTCTGATTACAACAACCATTCAGAAAGCTTAGTCAGAGCATGAATAGTCAAATTAATCAGGTTAATTAAATAACTCAAGAGTTACAACAGCAACAACAATCATCTAGCTTGATCTAGACGTCTAGTAAAGTAGTACTACCTTTTAGAACCATGGGAACCAAAATCCACTAATTCCACGTCGATTATAGGATTGCTTGGATGATTGGTAACTATTCCGATCCTCGACACATACTCTAGATCATCAGCTGCACCCCCAAATTTAGCGGAGACCTCTCTAAGGCCTGTCATATGCTCAATGCTGATCAAGGCACTACCATGTCGATATTGTTTCCACTGGACACTGTCCGAATAAAGATAAAGTCGTTGGTCCATTTGGGGGATGGCGTCAAAAATGAGCCTAAGCTTGAAGAGATTAGGCATTGCGTCCGCCTCAAATCTTAGCCAAGCTATTCCACTCATGAACCTCAACTTGAAGTACTTGAGAGCTGTGAATCCAGCAGCCGTGCCAAAGATTATCTTGATATTAGGCGACGTCTCCACATACAACGACAGAGAAGTGAGGGCTAGCAACCCGCTAAGAATACCAACATCATTTACTGACAATCCATCCACTGCAATCTTCAGAATGCGTAGGTTGCCAAGTTGGATCTTCCACAAATCCATATCACCAAATATGAAGGGGGTGTGCGATGAGACCTCAAATCTCTGGAGATGGTGGATAGATTTCTCCAAAATCCACCAAACTCTTGCTTTTGAAGCATCGCCATAGCTAACCGAGGATCCGTAAGTCACCAGTTTCACAGTTTTCAAGCTGTCATGTTCATACATTAAATAATCCAGAGCAATCATGCTTCTGTATAGATGGTCGAGATCTAAAAAAGGCGTTGTAGAAATGCAAAGATCCTGCAGGTGGTTCGGCCTGCAAAGGCTCAGATCGTCATCGACAGCCCAGTCTAGCAGATTTGTCGCAGGAGGAAGACTGAGGTGCAACAAGCGTGTGAGATATATAATGTCCCATGGAACATAAGTGCCTCTTGGTGTATCCATAACATCCAGTGTTTCCAAACACTGCAACCCTCTCATACGGTTTGGAAGTTTTATGCAGACATCACAAACAATCTTCAGATATATAAGATGGAATAGTTTGGATATCCCGGTGAGGTCTATAGGCAGGTCTTGGTCGCCATTATGATGGCCAGACAGCTGAAGGTTCAGAACACGAACAAGCTTGAACTCTCCAATGGAAGGCATACACTCTGATAATCCAAAATATCCAAGTGACTGTACTTGTGACTTTCTGATGTTTGCTGGTATCTTGGCATATTTTGCATCACCCAGTTGGAGAGACAGTCGACGGACCTTATGAGAAAGTGCCATATTCCTTCGATTATAATCTACCACCACAATGAAATTCTCTTGTGCAAACTTGTGTGCAATAAGATCATGCACCATGGCATGGACTGTGCAGGTCAACACCTCATCGTTGAAGTTGATAGACATAGGTTGGATGAATCTTCTGTCAACAAGCTCATTGAAATACATTACTGCAACTTCCTCCATGTTTTGCCCTTCACTTGGAGCAAGAAACCCTTCAGCCACCCATTGCCTGACCAGGTCATGTTTGAATATTACGGAGCCCTCTGGATACATAACAAGCTGGAGCAAGCATGTCTTGAGGTAATGAGGAAGGCTGTTGTAGCTGAGGTTCAGTACTTGTCTCGTTCTTTCTGTAGTTGGAGCAAGCAAGACACTAACGAATCATGTATGTGTGTCAATAAATCCGCTGATACAGAAGGCTGGTTTCCTAAAAGACTTGCTATACTGATGGTGGCTAGCGGCAAACCACCACATGTTTCTACAATTTGGCTTGAAACTTGTTTTAACTCTTCAGGACAGTCACTTTCAGAACCAAAAAGCCTGCCAAAGAATAGCTTCCTTGAGTGATCATCATCCAAAGGTTTCATCTCAAAAACTTGTTCTGGGTCATCGCTGCAACATGCTAATGCAACGTCTTCAATCTGTGTAGTTGTTATTATTCTGCTTCCTTGACTACACTTGGGGAAAAGCTGATTAATAACATCCCATGCTGATATGTCCCATAAATCATCAACAATAACTATATACCTGCATGTCAAGAATGTACGGATGTCACATTTATATATGTGTCATGAGAACGGCATAAACACTTAGATACACTAGCAAAGAATGTATTTTTAGTTCATACATGTCCAGGACTTATGGTATTAACCTGAAATTAAATTTTACTACCAGCATCAAGTTAGTGCTGACTTGAAGAGTAAAACTAATGTCCGTTCACTCGACAAGCTTACTATCGAGCTTTTCTACCTCACTGTAAAGCTTGTCTGAAAAACATCTTTTCAGAAATTGACTATATATCATCATGCCTTTTTTTTGTCAAAAACAAAAGAGCAACCTGTAGGGATTTAATGTAGTACGTGCAATTCTGGACCATTTCGAAAATAAGTGCATACTCTGCAATACAACTAATACATACTATTTGACTGTGGAAAATAAGTACCTCTTGGCATGTAGATAATTCCTGATATTGCTTGGGGATGCTTCCGCTGGATTTGTGAGAGCATGTCGCGGAAAAGCATTTTCATATCAGGCTTTTTGGACACCCGGATGAAAGCCCGACAATGGAATTGCCTCCCCAATTTATTATACAACACTTTGGCAAGCATTGTTTTACCAAGACATCCAGATCCGTGAATAGACACCACCCTGAGCTGCCGATTCTCATCATTAGCCAGCTGGGAGTTGATAAACTTGCTCATCCGACCATCAATTACTAGGCCGGAACAAGTTTTCTCACAAGGGGGTGGCGGCATTGGCATTATAGGACCAATGGCTGAAAATCTACGTGCCGTTGAGGTGCTACAACAATGGACATGGTACCTTTTGTATCGTCGGATCACCTTCCGGGCATAGATCCTGAATTCTGATACCTTTTCAACCATCTGCTGGTACCACTTGAGCTTCCTGGGAGCATGAATGACATCAACATGAATGGCTTTGGAGATAACATATCCTGACACATCAGGAGCTGCATATTCAATCTGTTTCTGCCACTTGAACCTCTTGGGAATCCTAACATGAGTCATCTTGTGGTCAGATTTGTATCCAAAAGACTCAGGGGGCAGAAAGTTGTCAATACAATTTAGGATGTCATAAGATAACTCATGTGCCTCTTTCATCCAGCATTTGGCCGCCAGGGGAGGGTCCTCCACCTCTAACAGATCTTCAAGGTATGTGGCTATTTCTTCAAGATCATCTTTGAGGAGCTGCGACCTATCATTGACCCCCTTGGTCAGCTTGCATCCATGAGGACCTAGCATCATGTCAAGCTTCTTAAGAAGGGGTCTCATGGCGCCGAGAGAAACACCGAAACTCGCATCCATCTCTCTGCCTCTACCTCCCACTGAAACATCTGAAAGAAACATAGACAAGAAAGAACGATTTAGTTTACACAAGCAGATGTTGCATGTAATACAAACTAACAGAAGAAATCAGCTGCGCCTACTTTATTTTAGATATAAGTAATACTGCCTATAGCGCAACAAGATCGAGTTATGTCAGCGTCAAGAAAAGGAAACAACTCTCTAAGCAAGTTCAGTCTCGGGGTTTCTCATTTCTTTTTGTAGTAGAGGGAGTGTCACCTTGGGTTGGATAAAAAAGGACAACCTTGTCCTGCACGTCGGCAATAACGCCGTGATCCAGCATCTTGTTGCGGGATTCGCTGCACTTTGGGCAGGCCTCGGAGCCGACCCTCTTACAGGCTTGGCAGACGAAGGCCGGGCTCGGCCTTGGGGCGTCGTCAAGGAGAGGCCACAGCCCGCCGGCCCGGTGCAGCTTCCTAACATCGTCGGGGCTGCCAACGAGCTGGCCGCCGATGAGGAGCTGCGGGAGGGAGAAGGCGCAGCCCCGAGCCGCGAGCAACGACTTGAGCTCGCAGCGGTGCGCTTTGCTCCTGGACACGTCGCGCACGTCCACGGCAAGGCCGTAGCCGCGCAGCAGGGCGCACAAGGCGTAGTGGTCGGCGGAGGTGCGCGCTCTGCGGCGCGACGCTGAAGCTGACGTCGTGTAGAGAAGCACCTCCGGCTGCAGCTCCTGCTTGCCGTGTGGCCGGGACGAGGAGCTGCCGCCAGGATCACCCATGTCCGGCGGCCTCATCCGAAGAAGAGTGTGGCTATGGTTAGGGTGAGAGGAGTGCGGAAGCAGATTGAGACGGGGACAAGTGTGATGCCTCGTTCTCTCTCTCTCCTCTAGTGGTCACATCACATGCATCGCACTGTCGTGTCGTGCCTCTTGTTAATTCCTCGTACGCTATGCGTCTTTGTCGATTGCTATGCTAGGTGCTCACACCGCCTTGTTAATTACCTTGGCCTCTCCCGCTCACACTACATAGTTTCAAACACTGGAATCTGATTGGACAATCTCATTGGATTCTTATCTTCTCTGGATTTGAAAGAGTAGTAGTACTTCATCTCAAGTATTATACTGAAACTTAAAATACGCGTAGGTTCTTGGATTATTACTTTCGAGGAGACTATTGCGAGTGAACGTCGACAGGAGCACGCACGCTAGGGGCATGCACATGGAGCGTATAGGATAAAATGACACGAGCACTCTCATGTGTATGCTCTCTCTCACCACATCACGTGACATGCACATGAGCAAAAAATGGGGACAGCCACGGTACTGCCTCTCTCTCCCTCTCTCAGGCAAATACCTTGGCGGAAAGCTTTCTCAAAATTAATCTTAGAGGTGAAATCCATGATCTGGTGTTCAATTTATGGATCCTGTTGCATTTGTGTTTTGCCCTGTCGTTCACTTCATTTAGGATTGCCTCAACGCACAACCACGGCCCAATCAGCGGCGCTTGAGCTCATCCATGAGAACACTCCCAGGAGGGTAACAACACAAAGCGTCGCCGATGTCGAGTCTGATAGACAAACAAGGATTTTCACCCAGAGCCCAGGCAATAGGAGGACATCTGCGGCGATGTCCTCAAGAAGAAAGGGGAACTCACAGGTGTTGCCTTCGCATGTGCCAAAGCGCGAACTTTCGCTCAGAATCCTCCCGCGTCTCACGAAGCACCTAGGTCACCACCACGATGAAGTCTAGCCCATCCGAATCAGATATGGGTGCCACCACTTCCTCCGGAAGAGAATGACCCAGGACACCCGCCGCTAGATCCCTTGCCACTTACAATACTATCAAGAGGCGAAGCCACCACCTCCACCACTGAGCTTGTCAAAGAGCCGACCCGGTAGCATGCCATCCTAGGCCAAGGGAGGATGCCTTGAGCGTCCGCGACGTGTCCGCGAGGACGCAAATCTAGCCAAATTTTGGACCAAAAATCAGTTCAAATGGACACCCGTCTGTTTGCATGGCGCGTTGGACCATGTTTTCTGTCTGCGTGGACCCAAATGTACGCGGGCGTACAAAATGCGTCGACGTGTTGGAGTTGACCTAAAGGTGTGAAAATGGTTACAAGACATCCGATCAAAAAATAGATCTAATGGACGTGGAGGTGGTCGACGCGCACTGCTCCATCATGGGAGGAATGCACATTTTCAATAAAATATTTTTTGAGTGTTTCTGAAAAAGTATCACGGGAGCATAGTCAGACACCCGGAAAAAAACTTAAGAAATCTCAGGCGAAGTTGGTGCTGGTCCGATCTCCGCGAGCTGCTCCATGTGCCTCCCCCGAGCCTCCCCTCCTTTTTGATCTAGGCGGGATACAAGTCATATCATCGATCGTATGCAACCACCGGCTGTGCTAGCTGTTCGGTCCTCCTGGACAACAAGCTTGTCTTGTAACCCTAACACGTCTCTCCATGTGAGGTGCTACAGTAGTGAATATAACTTGTTCTATGCCCGATCACCATGATGGCCAAGTCCGTCGAGTGGCTCTACTCCTCTCGTGGGAGCGATAGGGTACCCTCGGAGAAGGCCTGGAGGACAAAGAAGATAATGTCAAAGAATGCAGAAGGCCGAGCGCAACAAGGCTCTTATTGCAATGTCGAAGGAAAAAATGGTTCATGAAAGATTGAAACAGGCTCTTGTTGTAGAAGATTGAGCGCAACCAAACTCCTGTTGCGGATATCAAACGAAAAAATGGTATTCGTGCCTCCTATCGCATAAGGCCGAGCGCAACAAGGCTCCTGTTGCAAAGATCGGATGTCTATTGTGGCTCCATCCAACGGTTGCAGAGGTGATTAATCTTTTCAAATTATCATCTGGCCAATGCGTAGGGCTGCCCATGAGGTAAGTTATCTTAAAACAGAATTGGGTGTGCTACATGTTGGCCGACTGATCTTTTTGAAAGATCGGCCGGGTAGCCGTCCGATCTGCACACGCGATGATTTCAACATGATCCTTGTTGTACAAACATCCTGCAACATGAGCGTTGTTGAATAAAAGCTATGTGTCTCATGCAACAATAGCCTTGTTGCAATTGCAATAGGATCCTTGTTGCAAAGAAAAAAATCATCTCAGCTCTCTTCTCCCTTTGTTGCCATTGTCGTCGTTTGCAACACTGTCGTTGCAATGGAGCGCACAACGGCTCGCCAGCAGAACATGCGTTAGGGCACCGAACCATCATGTGGCCATGCATCGGTCCTTGCGGGCATGCATGGAGCACGATGCGTGGCTACGAACTCATCAGCGACACATGCCGTCAGACCCCATGGTGCTCGGCCGTAAGCTCGATTCCGAGTAGGGTGAGGCCTATGACAACAGAATAGGACATGAGAGGCGTGATAACTCACCCGAGCTTGAGCATGTGGTCGTGGACGCCGGAAAAGTAGCGGCGACAATGTAACGACGGCTGGTTGAGCGCTGGAATCAAGAAGTTTTTGTGATAATTGTCATGTTGTGCTTTTCTACTTTGCAACACGAGACAAGTTTTAAAAGGGTGAAATGGTTACGAGCCGTGCGATCAAAACCAGATAATGTGGATGCGGCCTATCGCTATGAGCACCTCTAAAAGACTGAGCCGGCATATCATTTTGAAATTTACAAAGTCACCATAGGCACCTCGTCGTTGACGAGAACATCTCCTTCCACTGAATGCGCATCGCCGGAAATCCTGAAATAACCCAGGAATAAATATGAGCACGAGGACTTGAACCCTGGTGGGCTGAGGATACCACACTCCCTCTAGCCATCCAACATAGGTTGGTTCGCAATGTGGATGCGGATGACGCACAGCTCCATCATGCTGTGAATGCGTGAAAAAAGATATTTTTAGGGGTGTGTGAAAAAGAATTACGGGAAGAGAGTCAGTCACCGGAAAAAAGACTTTAACAAATCGCAGACGACTCTGCGGCTCCAGGCATCTCTCCGGAGCAGAGGAGTGAGAGAAAGATGTCGGAGAGGCGGCGAGCCAATGTTTCTTCTGGCGGCCGGTGCAGCGGAGGTTGCCCGAAGGCCGGAGATGGAGCCGGCACCGGCGGCAACCTTGTTGGCGCAGCCGGAGGAAGAAGAAGACTCACACACACAAGGTAGAAGAACACACGCCGGAGCTTGGCAGCGCACACAACTTGTGCCACTTTCTGTATTTCTTCTCACACTTGATGCAACCGGTTACATGGCTTAAATAGCCGACTCACTTGGCTATCACACACATCCACTAACCCACTACCTGCATGCACACACACGTACACCTATTCGTGGGCAAGCCACTAACGGCCTGATCCACATCACTGGTAGCTGACCATACAACTCGGCCAACGCGGCTGCATGCATCCTTATCTCATCTAACTACTTCGGCCGCACACGCACGATTCTGAAGCTTGAGTCATTCCTAAGTCTGTAGCACACTAGGAGCTTGCCCACAACGGCACACTCTGACGCAGGCCTCAACTACTTTTCTGGCATATCCGCAATCAAGTACTTTAAACATATTGATGAGATTGCTCTTGATCATCAAGTGAGTGATAAAACAAAACATGAGTGGACAGAAGCAGCAAAGAACCTCCCAAGTCCACGTCCCAAGATCTTGTTTCTCTAGACACCATCAACACATCCAGGTAATGAATTGTGCTATACTTGCCTTGCATTGATCATCCTCCTCACCTCTCCACAGTGGCACTGTTCACATCCTGGTAATGACACTTTTTTTCTATTGTGCAGACAGTACAGGTTGCGACTTGCTAATGGCAAAGCATTCTCATATGCTGCTTATTGGTTGATGGCCATTCATCAAGATGATCAAGTGCGTCGAATAATTTAGTCCTCTTTGCTCTCGTGTCGATTTGGTGGCTTCCCCGCCCGTTGTACTTTTATGATGTGTCACCGCTAAGATTTATTTATTTGTAACGGATTGAGGTTAATGACCTGTTAAGCGGAGCAAACGATTTTCCTTGCAAGAAATATGGTGACTTCCTGGTGTAATACTAGTTATGTCACATCTAAGCTGATTTCCACTTTGTTTGTGGTCTAATTTTGATATACTTTGGATTGGAAATTATGCTATCAAACTCCTTTTGTGGAGGAAACCTATTATTGTTATAGGACAGGCTATTCAACTTCAATGAGAAGGGATTTAATTTATTGTTCTATCTTGGAATCTATTGACTATGTCATACTATTTGGAAAAGGAAGAGTGGAAACATTGCTCAATAATGAAATCAGTACATTACAAAATTTCACACAATGGTCTCATCTTTCCTGATGGTCCATTGGAAATTGGCAACCCAAAATTTGTTTATTTGGGGAAGATAACTCCACATGGAGGAATACCTACAATGGGAACACATGCTTGGAATATTTCTGTCATGGACGACTTTGTCACATATCATGGAACTAAATCGAGTGGCTCACTAATTCTGGAATTCGAAACTTTAGTGGGAGGAATTTGGTTTTCTGAAGCATATATATAATGGGTATTGGAACTTATACATCTTGCCTGAAGGTGGAAATAAATGGTAATAAACTTCGTGTGATTTTATTCAAATATAGTTATGATTTTTTTTATACTCCCACTATAGGTTAGATTATTTATTTCGTCTCACTCTTCGATGATTACACTTTTTATGGTTATATATATCTTTTATTATACGAGTTGGAAGGTTTTATTGTGCTGGTCACATGTTATACTTAAGTGGAAAATCAGTTGATTAAATCATAGTTTTAACAACTGATTGGTGGGGGAAGTACACTTCAGGAATATATCGTTTGTATGTAAATAGCATGGAACTATTCACCATTGTAATATACCATACACTCCACAATTGAATGGAGGAATTGATTGTCTTGTATACTCCCTTGTTTCTTTGAAAAGAAGCATTGCATAAGGTCATTTGTTGATATCATTCTCCATCTAGTACAGTCACTTGACTGGAAGGAAATATTCTATTTTGGCATGAAATTCTCAGTTATTAAAAAGCGCACACCAGGAATTTTTCATGGTTATTCTGGTGGATCAAAGGGTGTTTCCTTAGTTATCTGGAAAAGAATACTGGTGGAAAATAGGAACACAATCATTTTTATGATCAAGGGTGGAATTATTGAGAATCATACTGGAATATAATGTTGACCCCAAGGAAACTACAAGTGTCACTCAACATGACATGCTTAGGATAAGTGGGAGGAATTAGCTTGGAATATCATGCCTGGATAATTGTTATATGTTGTTGGGGAATGTCACTCTAAATTTTAGAGGAATCACTAAATTCTC
This sequence comes from Aegilops longissima, assembly GCA_021605205.1. NCBI lineage: Eukaryota > Viridiplantae > Streptophyta > Magnoliopsida > Poales > Poaceae > Aegilops > Aegilops longissima. Next base: position 41,755 of record JAHIAM010007464.1, on the reverse strand, counting down.
TTAAGTTTTTTTTCTTCAATGTCAACTATGGGTGGAAGAATTGCAGGAAGAAATAAACTCAAATGAGGAAGAGCATAGTTTGGGAACTTAATATCATACCAAATAATCGCAAGCCTATTGTCTAGAAGTGATTTTTTTGTAAGGATAATTGGCTCACTGGAATATTATAATGCCACTCTTGTTATTCAATTATTCACACAGAGGGAAATATACTTTGCGGAAACTCTCTCTCCTGGAATTTTGGGAAAGAGGAACTAAAGACTTGGTTTGCTAATTGAGTATATTAATGTATTGTCCTATAACAAGCTTCACATCAATGGAATAGTAGGTCATTTGGTTTTCTAAATGAAGCAAGGCGGTCATCTACAAATGTAACTGTAAAATATTTTGCATTATTATTGTATACATTAACATTGTTTTGTTGTTTGCAATGATAAAGTCACATTGATGGAAGTGAAAGCTTGGTCATCTTTTTAACTTTCATACGAAAGGAACATTTGAAACATCCTATGTTTTACGAGTGGAAATGCATAGAAAATATTTTTGAAGTGTTTCTCTATGGAAAATTACAAATCTGTTAAAACATATTTGATAATGGGAATCATACTCAAACTCAGTGATGAATTATATTTGAACTCCTGAGGAACTGGAATAATAAATAGTGTTGAAATTTGTTGCATCTTCATTATATTATCATACCTTAGCTACTGGAATTTATGTTGCATTCAAGCAGTGGAAGGAAAGACAAGCAGCTAAGGGAATCTCACACATCATATAAGATTGTGGGAAGTGCATCACAACCTGTCACTTGTTCTAAAATTTATATTAAAGGTAAACACATTGAGGAAGCTATTACTCCATCTACAAGATGAGAAATAACTCCAGGTACGCACATTCAACTATTATTATTTTTGTACTAATATGGTGCAGGTTCATTGACCGAAGTCGGGAATTTCTTTCAAAACATGGTTACTGATGGAACTTCATCACCTGATTGGATTTGATATTTATTTCGTTTTTGGAAACTTTATTCAAGATGGTTATCTTCTATTTGACTCAATGTGGAATTATTGAAATTATTGATATATGTGACTAGAAATAATTGATGCGGAATTTCACTTGAGGAAACAAAATACTCAAGGTGCCTACAGAGGTGAAATTACACTCGAGGAAATAATACTCGAGGCGCCAAGGACAGCTATGCTGGAATAATTAGGCGGAAACTAAAGATCTCTAGTGATCGTAAGTGTCACAGCTATGATTGTTGATCCCTTGACTAAGCCTCTTAGTCAGGAGGTATTTGGCAAGAATGTTAAGGCTATGGGTTACGAATATTTGAATGATCGTTTGGGACAAGTGGGAGATGTTGGAATTATGTGTCCTGCAACTATATAAAAATCACTAGGAATTACTAATATTCGGAATACCTCATTATGGAATTTATATACATGTACTTATGCATGGAATTACTTTACATGATTATCATGGAACTATTACTTGCTGGAACGTACTTAAGTAATATATGCTTAAGGAAGCAGGTCAATTATCGGTGGAATACAATATTTATATTGGAAAGACTACCCGGATACACTGATGATTGGAAGGAGCTAGATCGTATAATTAGATTGCAGCCCTAATATTGATCTACATAATTAAATGAATTTACACTCTATTATGACGCGTTGCTCACAAGCGCTTGCTCCGGGGACATAACGGGCAAAATCCGTTAACAGACAAATATGATCGTGGTTGGTAATTTGATCTGGACTCTATATCGGAAACTAGTTGTAACGACTAGGAATCTTATCTGTATAAGAGGTGGACTCTTTGGAAAGACATTAGAAAAAGGTCCCTACCCCCTAGCCTCAGATATGCGAATTGTGAGCGGCACCACGGATAAGCGTAGATGAATAGGGGTAGGCCCCAAACCCTAAATTTCTAACAGGTGGTGCATGCCATGTGATTCAGGGGTGCTCGGACTCTGCCGCTGTTGAACTTCAGGCTTGCCGCAGGGCAGTCCAGCTAGCGGAAGAGTTCAATGCACATCGCCTGCATATTGAGACGGACAGCCAAGAGATAGTAAGCAAGTTGCAGAGCAAGGAGAGAGACATGTCGGCGTTGGGACCTGTGATCGAAGAAGTCAAAATGATGCTGCAGGCGCGGGAACAATGGAAGATTAGTTGGGTCCGTCGCTCGGCAAATGGTGCCGCACACGCCCTAGCTAGGGAAGGGGTCTCGAGTGAGTTGTGTAAGGTTTGGTTACATCAACCGCCTGATTGTATTTTGCACACTGTGGCGGCAGATATTCCTGCCTACTATGTATAAATAGGACAAGGTTTTGGACTTCAAAAAAAAAAAAACATGTTGCTCATTCTGCTGCTGCTGCAGGCTCTCTGCAGTACCATGCATCCATCATGACAAGAAAGAAACGACGAAGTGTTAAAGTGTAATGGAATTAAGATCTGCTTTCTTATTAATTAATATTAACTGTATGATGATGTTGTGGCCGTTTGGAACGTAGGTGATGTTTGTTGGTGTCATTCTCGTGTCTCGTGTTGTGGTGCTTATGGCAACTCGAGCAAAAACCACTCAATTGCGTGCAGCAAGAGCAGCGCGCAGATCAGAACCACCATTGGAGGGAAACACACTACTCTGCACCACAACGACGCGCTATGTAATGGCGACATTCTGGTGCAATGTAATGACGCATCTTGGCTGACAGCATCGGCAATTGGCTAGCTAGCTGCTGAGGCCGTGGTTGACGCTCTTCGCAGGTGATGTAAACCGTGATATGTTCGGCCATTCCGCCATTTCTTAATGAAACCGCGATAGAAAAAAAATGCATTGCATAAATATTCACCCAGCTCAATGACAAGTACTCCCTCCTTAAACCCACTCTTCCCGCCCACCCCCGCGTCGCTGCCGCCGGAGGGCCGGCCGGCGAAGCCTCGCCGGGCATTGGGATGGCAGCGGCGGTGCCGTTCTCCCACCCACTCCCATCGCCCCTGCCCTCTCAGATCTATTCATGGCTGCGCCGGCGACGGCCTCCCCTGGCGGCCCGCCGGTGGTCTTTTCCCCGGCCTGCTGCTAAGTACATCCGGACCGCACCGCGGACTGATAGAGGCCCGCGTTGGATGGCTTCCACAGTTTGAACGTATGCAGGCGCTTTGCGGGTCCGTTTTGAAGATGCCTAAATGTTTTCTGTTGTGACGAAGTGGTTATAGTGAGAATTAATTGTTATTCTTAGTTCAGATTTACACTTGTCTTCATCAAGTTCCTGCTTCTGAAATGTAGCTATATGATTGGCTGCTTAATGAAGAGTGGGTGTGCTTTTTCAGGTGCATTTTTTTTCATAAAGAGGATTTCATCCAACCGTCATATTGAACCGATATATGGGGAACGTTTGGTTCCTGGGTACATATGTATCCTATATAAAAAAAATTAGCAATTCAACAAAAAGTCAAAAGTTTCTAAAAATATTTTTGAAATAAACTTGACCTTTCATTGTACCAGTGAGAAAAGTTCCACAAAAATAAAATTCCTTATTGACTTCTTTTCAAAAAAGACAAATTTCGGTCAAAATAGCGTGAATAGAAAAGTTTTAAATAGCGCGCTAAGCCTCTTAGCGGCGGACCTCTTCTAAATGCTATAGCGGTGCTATAGCGAGCTATTTAAAATGTTTGTTCATGAGTTTGGACAAAAGACCCTTAGTGCAGGGCCTCTTCTAAACACTATAGCATGCTATAGCGGAGCTATAGTGGGCTATTTAAAACCATGGTGAATAGTGACATATAATAGCAAATAAATTTTGTGTCTTTCTTTGTGAAGTCAACGTTTATTTTTGTTTTGTGAAAATTTATATACTAGTGCGCAAGTAAGTCAAGTTTAATCTAATAATACTTTTAAACTATTTTAACTTTTTGTTTAATTGTTTAAAAAAACGGATTTGCTATTTTTCAGTCGAGTGTTTTTCAATTCGTCATCATTCAAATTTGTGTCCATCCATTCTCGCGTGGAGATTCGCGCTGGTTTTCTTTTTTTCTTCGAGCTGGCGTTCTGTTTGTTCGGGTTGGTTTTCTTTGTCGGGTTCGGTTTTTCTTTGTCTCTGCCCGTTACTGCCCCCCAGCCCGGCAGTGTTGACTTTCCTCCTGTTTGAATTATGGAGTGGGTGTCTTCATTTGGGTCATTCTGTTTGGATAAGGCCGAGGGAGAGAGCTCGAGCGGCGGAGGAGAGGAGGCGGTTCCATCTGTTCATGGCGGTTCCGAACTATCCAACCTTTCGATTTTGATTTCTCCTTCCTTTTGCCTTCGATCCTCGGCTGCCGTGGTAGGTTGTTCTTGTCTCTCGCGGTTCCCCGTATGTTTTTACTCGTGCTGTGGTCCTGTAGTTCCAGATCTAGGTGAGTTTCATATCCGTGGATCCAGGGTTTATCTGTATTTGTTGTTGTTCGTGGATCCATGGTAGGTGCTGCTGTGTTGTTCTAGTCCGCATTTTCCCCCGCTCCCTTCCGCTCGCCTGAGTTGTGTACTTGTGTTGGATTGTAGCTGCGGGTTCTGGGTCTTCCGCTTTGTTGTGGTCGTTTTTCTCCCCTGCTTGTAGATATGGACGTAGACTTAGATTGTTTATTTTGTGATGTAGGTGTGGAGATAGTCGTAGTGGTAGTTGCATGGGTTGATTTCCCTATCAATTTTAGTTGGAGATGGTCCGGCCTGGGTTTTCCCCTGCTTTTGAGTTTTAGTTTTTGTAGTTGTAGGTGGCGACTCATGTTTTGCTGTGTACTGGAATTCTTCATCATTTTCCCCTGGTGGCTGAGGTCTGTCTGAATTTGTTTGCAGGAATCTTTCTGAATTTCATACTTGTCTTACAGTGTTTCATGCTTCTCTTACAGTGTCCCTCCAGAATTACAGTGTAACTTACCCGCAGAATTACAGTGTAATTTACCCGCAGAATTACTGTGCATCCCCATGCAGATTTGCAATGTCATTTAAACTACAGTTACAGCGTAATTTGACCAGCAATTTCAATGTTTTTACCCCATAGTTGCAGTGTAATTTGTCCTAGTAGTATTATGTAACCCCCCTCCCCCCCCCCCCTTGCCCAGTTCTTCAGTGTAATATGACCTACAATCACTGTGTAATTTAACCAACAATTACAGTATAATTTAACTAGAATTTACATTGTTTTTACCCCATAGTTGCAGTGTAATTTGTCCTAGTAGTACTGTGTAGTCCCCCCCACCTAATTTTATTTCTGTAGTTTACTGTGTAATTTGTCCAAGAATCACTGTGTAATATGTGCTACATTTACAATGTAATATGTCCCTAATTACAGTTTATTTGTGCTAGAATTACTGTGTAAATATGGCATAGATTTACACTGTAGTTTCCCCTGCAGTATGATCAAGGAGAGATGAGCACTTTTTACAGTGTAATATTCCCTATTTAAGTGTAATTTGCATGCTTCTCTTATTTGTTTTTACTGTGTAATTTGTCCTACTGTGATATGTCCTAGATTTACACCTTTATATGTCCCAAATTATAGTGTAATTATCTTGCTTCTTTTTATTTTTGTAATTACAATGTAGTTTGTTCTATAGTTACTGTGTAATACGTCCATATTTACTGTGTAGTTTGTTCGTAACCCGGCAATTACAGTGCATTTACCCTATTTGCAGTGTATCTAGGTTGTTCTATAGTTAAACTGTAACTTGCCCTGCTATTTCAATGTAGTATACCCTAATTTATGGTGTAAATTTCTCTATATTTTACTTTGTATTGTGTCTGCAATTCCAGTGTAATTACCCTTCTTTCTGATGTATTTTTTTCCGGTTTATTGGTTGTCTCTATATGTAGATGATGGCAACTTTGGCAAAGCTCTAATTGAGTTCTGTATGAATCATTTATGTGCTATTTGTTTACTTCTAGTCCTTGCATTTTTTATTTTGCTTTGTTTATGCTTTCCCTCCATCGTTTGGTTGACAGTCCTCTTCATTCATTTGTTATATTTTCAGAAAGTAAAATGCTTCAAATGAAAGCTTTCATGTGCCAGCACAAGGAAGGTTAGTTGCATCAAATTCTTTTCAAGTCGGATCAGTCACTTCTTCTTTAGCAATTTCCTATAGTGTTACCTGTGTACTTAGATTGGTATTGTTTATAGTCATCTTCCACATTAATCTACCTTAGTTTTTAATTAGTTTTTCTTTTTGTTTCATGTAGAGTCAGAAGAAATAGTGAATTTTTTTATTTGTTCTACCTTTACTAGATATTCTGGGAAGTTCTTGTCTGGTTTTGTTGATAGTTTTTCTCCTGGTATAAGAATGTTATTCAGAGATATGGGATGGATTGTGTTCTTAATTTTGTCAGAACTTAGGTCCCTCTTAGGCTTGTCAACTTGATTGCTACTGGGTTTGATGTATATTGCATTCATTTCTAGAACCTTTTTCGTAGTTTACTGCTTAACTTGCAATTTCACTGTAAGTATAATTTCAGGGTCAATCAACACTGTATATTCAAGTCAATGACAATGGAAATTAAGTGTAATTTCAGTGCATTTGCACTGTGATTTGAGGGATTTTACAGTATAGGGAAATTACTACTGTAATTCGTGCAACATTGTGTGTAATTCGCGGGGGCATTATTGTGTAAATCACAAGGAAATTACACTGTGATTCTTGTGCAACTCATTGTAAGTCGCATCAGTTACAACGTATTTTTCAGGGCAATTTCGTTTGGTTGTTTTTTGTTAGATTGGTTTGCCTTTGTTGGGTAACATCATCTTTCTATATAGTTTTGGGGTTTGTCAAAGTTAGGCGATAGCACTCTCTTAGTGTGAAAACTGCAAATCTACAGATTTACAGCGTAATTCAACTGCACATTTACACTGTAATTCCACCGTAAAACTGTAAATGTACTATTACAAATTACAAATAAGGCTTGACAAAATTACACTAATTTACAGTGGTACTCTACAGTTCTTTTACAGTGCCAATCTACAGTTCTACTGTGCTAATATGCAGCAGTTTTTTCATAATTTGAAAGCGTACTCATGTACCAGAGTGCCATTTTTGTTCAACAGTTGATCTACTTTGTTTTCATGTACCACTGTTTTGTTGTTTTGGAAGTGGGTCATGAGTGCAACCCGTTTGGCCACTGTAATATTTACACTGTATTTTTGGAAGTCCAGTAATGTCACTCTAATATTTACACAATATCAGTGTAAGTTCTATGCGTAAATACACTGTAATCGCAGATTATCTATAAGTTCCTATCATAATGTCACTGTAATTTACAAACAGTATGTATGCAAAATACACTGTAACTTTAGAAGTTCCAGTGCTAATTTTAACTCTGAATTGTATGTATCTAGACTGTAACTCTCAAGATATCATTGTTAGTACACTGTAATGAGAGTGCAATTGTCACTGTAATTTTTCTCCCAAATGATGGTGTAAGTTCTGGCCATAATGTCACTGTAATAATTACACGGTACGAGTGCAAGCTATGCATAACTGCACTGTAATTGTGAAGTTTAAGTGCTAATTTTCAAGTTTTGTGTATCTATAGACTGCAATGGCAGTCTAATTATCACATTAATTTTCTCCCAAACAACTGTAAGTGGACCGTAGGTTGATGCCTTGATGGATTTATAGGCTTTTTGGGCTGTTGTATCTTGATAGTTGTAGCTCACGTATGTTTGAAACCGGGTCCAGTTCCAACCCGAGAAGGATTGGCAGCGGAGATGCACAAAAGAGGGGCACAAAAATACATACAGATGGCATTCTATTATTGGCTGAAAAACTTGATTGATATCTAATTGGTTTTCAGTCGAGCGTCAAATAGACACTCCCTAAAAAAATACCCCATATAGGGTGTATATACATGCGGGAGCCAAAGGGTATTTCCCACTGATATAACCACATTAAGTGAATATCCAATCTTTGCATAGCATGATGTACACAATCAACACATTCAAAACAACCAAAAACTCGTACACAGGGACAACGTTAGTGACAAAGTAAAAGAAAAAAGAAAAACATCGGCCTCACGAAGATGTTCACGTGGGGAGGGTGCCATGCACGCAAAGAGAGGGAGCGTACTTGCGTCCGGGCTGAAAGTGAAAGACAAGATCTTGATCTATCCCCGCTGTCGTCTTTTGGCTTCCTCTGCTTTAAATAAATTCCTATTGATCAAGCAAGAGTTGAATATTGTGGTTAGCTCTGGCCTGCTTACCCGCTTCCTTAATTGTGGCAGACAAATACGCAAACGACTCGATCTCTATAATGATTGGATTGGATGCATCCTTGTCGTCATACTGATTAGATGCCCATCATGAAACTACTAGGACTAGCCTAACATGCTTATTAGTCTGATGGGTTCCTGCCAAAGAGAAGAGCTGTAATGTAAGACATGCATCTTCCTTAATTTTGTCACTGGCAACATCATGGATGCATCCCCGCGCAAAAAAAAAACATCATGGATGCATCCAAAAATACGAGGGTAGTGCACATGCATGCACGGACCCGACTCGATCCTGTTGCAAGTCAAAATAAACTTGTTTGAGATGGGATCTGGAGTTGCCAACTTGCATGAGGAATCGGGCAGATAATAAGAAACATAAAACTAAAAACCACAGTGCAAGCAAAGATAAATGGAACCTGAAAAATAAATCCCCTTTCCTTGGGTACTTTTTCTAAAAGGAAAATATGTTAATATCAAGTAGATACCAATTACACCCCGTCTCAGCACCAATAAGATGTCTAAAAACATCCAGATTGCCCGCAGCCAAAAAGGAAAATAAAACGTAACAAAAGAGAAAAAAGACCATGCCATGGTGATCGATGATCCGCAATATCAACACTCTGACCACCACCAAAGAAAGCACCCGGACTAGAAATAAGGTTCTCCAAAAGCAACGCCTTCAAGAAGGAAACAATGCACAAGTGTTGTCGTTGCCCGATCAAAGATAGTAGGTTTTCACCCTGGAGAAAAAATGCATTCCAAAACAATATCTTCAACAAGGTCACTACCGGGCACAACCTATAAAGGCCAGAACTTGAGTTTTCACCTCGGAAATCACGACTCGGTACTCAAAGGAGCACCACCAACAAAGAAGTCGTCCAATGCTGCCGCTCCCACTTGCGGACTCTACTACTACGAGTCATGTACCACCAGACTCACAGGAACTCGTGCCCGATCTGGACGGGAACATATCCTGCAAGCCAAGTCTGGACAACTGCATGTGAAGCAAAGTCTTCATTGCATCCAAGACCCCGTCTTCGCCACATGCAGTTCCTCCTATCACGCCATTGCATTCTCCGCATGTGTTGATCCCTTGAAAATCTTGATGCAGACATGTCCCGAGGTGTCAACAAAATAGAGCTTCGCGATACCCCGGTGGAGCTAGTTATGCTGATGTTGCGGGTGTACACGATAGGCTCCAATCTAATCAAGGTGTCTAAAGAGCGCCATATATGGCAGTCCTTGTTTTGAGCGAGAAGTTTGGAACTCACAGATGGCCAGATCAAAGAGGACAGATCGTAGGTAGAACGGTGACTTCGCGCGAAGACCACTAGGGCCACGATGGTGGGCAACAACGTCAAGATGCTTACTGTGCATATCATGTTGTTTGGTGTTTGCTTAGTTTGTTGAACTATGGGCCTTAGAGTAACTCTAGAAGAGACGTCATAATAATTGGGCCCAACGCCGTAATAATCATCCATATGATGATATGTCCCCGAGGGGTCTAGCAGAATCGCTATCACATGCTTCATTCGAGGTTGCTTCAAAAACTAGTATGCGGCCTGCATATTCACTACTGCAGACCGAGAATAGCACTGAACATAATCATTGACCGTCCCGTGACCAACTGTCACAGACGGGGTCATCTGTAACGGGCCACCAGAAGCACGTCAACGATGAGGGTTTTGTGGCTGGGCTTTCTCATGAAACCCTCCCAAGTGATCCATCTTCACCCTTCCCTCCATACAGATCAGTCGGCGCTTGGCCGTCTCAACGCCTCCGCTCCATCCCCGACTCGGCGGCGCCCTCCCGCCGTGCGTCGTGTGAGGAAAAACCCTAGAGCTTAAGACAAGTGTCATGTGCGTCCAGCTTGCGAGGGACGTGGTCGGAGACAAAGACAAGAGGTAAGTTGGAATCTAAACCATTCATTATGTGACTGTACCATGCATCCTTGTTGTATGCATGTGATGGTTAGGTGTGTAACTAAGAATAGCTAACCTTTGGGTAACGAAGTTGCTACTGATCCATCCACGAGGTATAAATAGGGAGGCGAGATGGTAGCTGAAGAGGAAAGTAGACATTGACACACTGTAGCACTAGCACATATATAGACAAGAAAATCTATGGCATCGAGCAGCACTAGTGAATCTCCCTCGCCCAGTGATGGCTGTGGCGAAGGAGCTGGCACCTTCACCGAGTTTCTTGCTGAACGGCGGCAGGGCGGATCCGATCAGCGGTGGATACCCTCTGTGCTTCTGGCGCCCGCCCTATGCGGGCACTGCCATAAGATCGAGGATCTTAGGCGGGGTCACAACAGCGACAGCATCAGCGACGGCGACGGCGACGGAAACGATCACAGGATGACTGTGCCGGACCTGGACCGGTCACTCGCCGCCCAGATGGCCTTGGAGGGCGACTCCTGCTTCACGTGCGTCAAGTTGGTGTTCGAGGCGACCAAGTGGATAGGCGACTGCGACACACCACTGCACTATGCCGCCAGGTCCGGAAACCTCAGGATGCTTTTCCACTTACTTTGTCTGCTAGGTGATTTCTACGGCCATGAGGGGGTGGAGCTGTTGCTGAGGAACCTCAACGGTAAGGGGGTGCAGCCACGTACTATATTACTTGTTACCTTCATGCCGAACACCAAAACTGTGTTGGGCTTTTTTATAGATCCAACAGTTAGTAAAAAAAATGACGTAGAAGTCCTTATTAATTGCAGGTATGATAGAATTGCTACTATATTGGAACAAGGATCTTAGCAATGAGAAGGATCTGAACGGCAGCACCCCTCTTCACTCTGCGGTTTCTGTGCCGTGGTCTGGAGATTCCTTGATTGGTAGAGCTTACATTCGTAGTAGATGTTACATTCTTCTTTGTCATCTCGTTTCCCCCAATAAGATCCGGTTTCCGTTGGAGAAACACGCAGCACGGCGTATACTTGATGACAACCCATCCGCAGCCTATCAGCGGGATAATAATGGTTTGTTTCCTGTACACATCGCCGCCTTGATGGATAGGGAGGTCGCCTTCCAAATTATCATCAAAAGATGGCCTGGTTGCATCGAGTTTCGTGATATGCAGGTGAAATCATTTCTTCACATTGCTGTCCAGAACAACGCCCAGCGAATAGTAAAGTATGCTTGTGAAGAAGAAAAATTTGCGCCGATGTTGAACGCCCGGGACAATGATGGAAACACCGCACTGCACATAGCTGTGGAGGTTGAGAATCTACTACTTTCCTGTTTTCTCTTGCGGAACGCAAAAGTATTGTTAAATTTAAGGAACAACAAGGATCAAACTCCACTGGATGTAGCATGGAGCAAGACAGGCACAATATTTTCGTATGGAACGGTATAAATCTAGCTAACTCCCGTTCTCATGTTCAATTTCAAGCTAGTCGACCTTATTAATGAAAAAAAAGTAGTATGAATCATTTTACTCCCTCCGTTCCAAATTACTCGTCGTAGTTTTAGTTCAAAATTCCAAATTACTCGTCGTGGTTTTAGAGGGAATAGTTATTAATTTTATTTTTTATGTTTCCTCAATGGTTGTTTCTTGCAGAATCGGAAGTATTTGATATATTGGCTACTCAGCGATGCAGGAGCAAGGCTTGGTAGCTTATGGAGAGATCGTGTTCAACAACTCTGCATTGAGAATCAGTTGTCAAAGCAAAAAAATGAAGAGAATCAATCAGAAGAACTGCCTGAGGAGGCGAACATTAAGAATGAAGAGGATGAAGACACAAATCCCATAACAGAGCTCGTAAGACTTCTGAAGAAAAAAGAAGATAAAAAGATAAAAAAGGCAAACCGTGAGAAAAAAGAGGGAAACTTGAGAAAGAAGAGGCCAAAAAGAAAAGAGACTCGGATCAGATGAATGATATGACCAGGACACTTGGAGTTTTATCTGGACTCATCACAACGATGACATTCGCTGCAGCCTTCGCCGTACCATCAGCGGTCAAAGCCGGAGGCAATGGCACACCAAGACTTTTTTGTACGTGGGATTTCAATGCCTTCGTGATGGCCAATGCGCTTGCTTTCGTCTGCTCCTTGGTAGGTACACTCTGCCTCATGTTCTCCGGCATGTCCATGGTTCAACTGCAAATCCGCCGGGAGTACTTCTTTGTTTCCATGTCCTTCGCCTACAGTTCAGTCACCTGCTTGACTGTTGCATTTGCCCTTGGCGTACGTATGGTGCTGTCTCCCGTAGGTCATACAGTTTCCAAGGCCATATTCGGGATCAGTCCTCTTCTGCTCATCTACCAAAATGGATATTTACTTCGAGAAATGATTCTTACTTGTAAAATTTTGTCTGTCAGACGGGGCCGTACATTTCTCTGGCAGTTCGTTACCTGCCGTATCTTTTGGGGTGTTCTATTTCAGTTTTGGCCCTTCATAGTTATCTTTACTTGGGCATCCTCAAGGGAACCTATTCCTTGAAGAGGCCCAGTGTAGAATGGAACCTAGAGAATGGAGTAAGTGGTCGGGAACCCATGCCTTCTGGCGTTGTAATAACAGAGCTTTGTAATTTCTTCCATCAATCAGTTAATTCTGCGTTCATGTTCTCTTTTTTTTGCACAAAAAGCAAACACCGTTGTATTTCATCCAATAAAACAACAGCACCAACTTATATAAACAAGTCTCTCGCTTGTCATATGGCCACTGTGTGCCTTGGTCTTAACCTTGATTTGGAATAACCACGTGACACATGTGGTAAGCAATACAAACAACTCAAAAGAAAAACCTTGATTTTGAGTAAACAACTTTACATCCATGTACTCACTCCGTCCCATAATATAAGATTTTATTATATCCAATATGCGATGGAGTATTTCTTTTTTAAAGCATGACCAGGCGCATAATTGTGCGGATGAAGGATCGATGCTAAAAAAGTATTTATTTTATTTATACGCATCTTTTTTTTTGGCAAGAAAACGTCTTGTCTATTCATCTTCAACCATGACTGTACAATAACCAACATAAATAACGAAAATTATATCCAAATTCATAGACCAGTACACCAGCGCACCAGTACAGGAACCGCCACCAATGAAGAGTAGTATAGATCAGAAGGATTCAAACTGAAAATACACAAACGCAGACGAACAACGACCAGATCCGAGCAGATTGATGAAACTCAGATGCGCCGGAGACACACCTCCACACGCACGCCCACTGACGATGCTAAACGCACCATCATGACGGGGGCTAGGCAGGGAGAACTTATTCCATCTTCTGAAAGCCGTCACCGTCTCGCCTTCCTGAGAAGGACACAAACCCTAACAAAACTCGAAGAAACATCTAAAAATGAAGCCGTTCCACCGGCAAGGGCTGGGATCCACCGCGCCCCCATGGTCCTAAGGCCACTGTAGACAAGGCGGACCAGCGGCAACGCCGGCGGGAGACAGAGGAACCCTAATTTTTCTTGGGGAAGCTCAACTCTTGAACATTTTTTGATTCGAGGCCATCTTCAGGGCCAAACCGCTCGCGCAAAACAGCCTGTTACTCGCGCTACCCATCAGACATTTGTCTGGTGGGGTGCGCCATGTTTTGCCTCCTGACAGGGTTGCATTCTGATGATTCTAAATTTTGCATACAAACTCGGATTGCGACGGTTATTATATCAGTACCGACCGTTTCAACGATACGAAGACAATTTGTGTAGAAATGTTTTTCTTATGAGGCCATATTGGACGCTTAATTGGCCGAATACTACTCTGAATACAAAATCTGAGTACTTTGAGTATAGTTTGGGCCCTCGAGATGAGATCGGATAGCGATGGACCAAACTTCAAAGATGTTCATTTTGAAAATACGGAACTTTTTGACGTAGACCACTTCTCCATTCGAGGTCATATCAATTAAGTTCTTGACCGTGCCAAAATCTGGTGTCAACACATGCCCCCCTGTTTTTCGGCAAAGCTAGCATGCCGAAAAATAACTTGTACCGGGTTGGTTCTAAGGACAATGTCAACACTGCATTGGCCATTTAAGTTCTCAGGGCAATAATTATATATCGACCATATCTATGCTTTGAGCGATTCTATATCGGCCATTGATTTTGTCTTCTTGTTTACATCATGCCTTGGAACCGATTACCACCAATTGGCTTTAAAGAGATGGGAATGAACCCGTTCCTTGTAGCACTAAGGAAATCAAAGTCCGAGACTGTAACGCCCCGGATTCGATGTGCCAGGTGTCTGCCAGTTATTCGTCAGCATTGCCATGTCATGTGCTTGCGTGTCTCACTTTGCCATGTCATCATTTGCATTTCATATCATGTCGTCATGTGCATTTCTTTTTGCATACGTGTTCGTCTCATGCATCCGAGCATTTTCCCGTTGTCCGCTTTTCCAATCCGCACTCCTATGTCTCCGGCGCCCCTTTTACCTCTTTTCGTATGCGGGTGTTAAGCGTTCTCGAATGCCCGAGGTTTGTCAAGCGGCCTAGGTATAGCACCGTAGACCGCCTGTCAAGTTTCGGATCATTTGGAGGTCGTTTGGTACTCAACGGTTAACCGGTAACCGCAAAAGCCTCTTTTGTATTGCAGCCCAACACCCTTTTCTAAGTTGCCCAAAACCCACCAAACTCCCTCCATGCTCTCGGTCGTTCGATCACGATCGCGTGGTAAAACCGCACCTCATTTGGACTCTCCTAGCTCCTCTACCTATAAATATGTGTGCCTCTTCCGGATTTTTCGCGAGTCCAAACTCCTCCTCGCGCCACGGACATGTCCGCCCGGCGGCGGGACGTGTCCGCCGCCCTCCACGCCGCCGGACCAATCCGGGACGCCACGTCACCCCCCCGCGCTCCCGGCCAACCGGGGCGCCACCTCAGCCAGCGCCACCTTCTCTCTCTCTCTCCTCCGGCCATAGGGGCTCGGATCGGCCCACAGAGCCAGCGCCACCGCCGCCGCCAGCCGGGTGCCTCGCCCGCCCTTCCGCGGACCTGCGCCCTCGACGCGGGCGAAATCGCCGCCGTCCGCCACGGCCACCGGTTCTTCGCCGCCTCGCCTCGCCCGGCCCCGCCTCCCGCCCGGCCCATGCCGCGCGGGCGCGCCGCCCGCCCCGCCACACCGGATCTCGCGCCGCCGCCCTCCCTGCCGCTGGCGAGCTGCACCCGCTCCGCCGATTCGCGGCCGCCCGTCGCCGCAGCCCGCCGGCGTTCGTCCTCGCCGCCCTCGGGCTCGCGCCCTCGCCGCCCTTTCTGATCCGGTGGGCCCCGGCCTCCCCCGACCCGCCGGTGACTCCCCGAGCCCATCTCCGGCCGCCACGAGCTCCGTCTCCGGCGAGCCCCTCCGGCCGCCTCATAATCCGCGCCCGGGTCTACCCCCAGATCCGGAGGTATAATTTTTTTCATCTAAGTCCCCGTGTCTGCAGTAATTTTGTGTCATTTTCGTTGCATCATATCTCCTTCATAGTAGCTCCGTTTTGCGCGTATAATATGTCAAAATGTTCGCCTCGAAGAGTAGATCATTTCATTCCATTGCATCATTTTCATTTAAGCTCATCTTGATGCCCGAAATGCTGTTGTAAGGGTGCTATGTGATGTTAGTTTCTGATTTTTATCAGAACTTGCACTTTTGTCATTTTTGCCATGATTGATATGTGCATCCTATGAACTTGAGTCCTACATGTGTTTTGCAATATGTCATGTCTTCTTTCCAGTGGTGCTTGCTATGTATTTTTGTGATCTATGTGGTGACTAGCACAAGCATGCAAACTAGGTGTCTTGTTGTTGCTGATTTCAGCCCTGTTTGCTGTTATTTTGATGCCATGTTAACTTGATGCTACCGAGAGATCCATGCATATTTTGAGATACTTCAGTAAGGATGTTTTGTAAAGCATGTCTTGCTCTATCCATTCATGCCCTTTTTGCAATTTTGAGTAGTCTAGCTTGAGTCAATCGAGCTCTACTTTTGCTATCAAATGTTCCTGGCAGATTGTTTACAGGTTATTCAATTTTGCCAAGCTTGTTGTGGTTGATCCGTATATGCTATGTTATTGTTCTTGCCATGTATGTCTTCTATGCCATGTCTTCTTGATGAATGTATGCTTAGTTTATCATTTAAGGCTCGGTAGTGAGTGCATTGAGCTTGTAAACATGCCTACTTGTTATCAATTTTTGACATGCCATGTTGCTAAATCTGTTAACGAGACTTTCAATATTGACATGGGTGCCATCATATTTTCTGATCCTTTTTGGCTTATGGTCACTAAATGACTTTTGTTCTATGCTTTGAGTAGATTCATGCCATGCCTTTGTTGCCATGTTAAGTTCCTGTAACATGTTGTTTCATATCTCTAAACATTGCAACCTGTTGTTATTTCTGCCAATGCCTGAAACTGTTATTAGTTGCAATCTTGCCATGTCATTTTGAGCATGTTCTAGTCATTTCTGGAGGTAGCTCAGTTCTCATGTTTTGTAATGCTTTACCTGTAGATCATTACCATGCCTTTTGTTATTGTTTTGAGGTCCTGTAGCATGTTGTTTTCATGCTTGCAATATGCCTAGTTGCTGTTTTGGACAGCTTGTCCTTTAAACTTGTATAGGGCGTATGTGTTGAACCGTTGCTCCGTTTTGAGTGTGCTCTATATGAAACTTGCTTGATTTTGCATGTAGTTTCATATTATCATGTTGGATCCTTGTTTTGAGGTGTTTTGCTTGATGTTTGTGTGCATTTTGCATCAATGCCATGCTTACCTTGTTTTGCTCATATCTTCTAGGCCGTAGCTCCGAATCTAATGAACTTTATATGTAACTTGACTAGAATTTCGTGTAGATCATCGTGGTGCATCTTAACTTGCTGTTTAACAACTTGAATATAAAGTTATTCAGATCTGGACCAATTTCGAAATTTGCATATGAGGACTTACCGGAATTGTTATATGTTGTTTCCGGCCTCATTTAAACTTGCTTTGTTGTGTTGCTCTTGTTTGCATCTTCTCTTGCCATGAGTAGCTTCATGTAGACTTGTCATGCATCATGCTTGGTTGTGCATCATGTCTTGTTCATGTGTGATGTGTTTACTATGTTGTGTGCTTCTTCTTGTTAGTTCCTGTTTCGTTGCGATCGTGAGGATTCGTTCGTCTACGCTTGGTTCGGCTTCTTCCGTTCATCTTCTTCATGGATTCGTTCTTCTTCCTTGCGGGATTTCAGGCAAGATGACCGCTACCCTGGATCTCACTACTATCATTGCTATGCTAGTTGCCTCGTTCTTTCGCTATGCTGCGCTACCTATTACCTGTTTATCAAGCCATCCCAAATTGCCATGAACCTCTAACTCGTTTTCACCCTTCCTAGCAAACCGTTGTTTGGCTATGTTACCGCTTTTCTCAGCCCTCTTATAGCGTTGTTAGTTGCAGGTGAAGATGAAGTTTGTTCCTTGTTGGAACATGGAGATGTTGTTCCTTGTTGGAACATGTTTACTTGTTGGGATATCACAATATATCTTATTTAATTAATGCATCTATATACTTGGTAAAGGGTGGAAGGCTCGGCCTTATGCCTGGTGTTTTGTTCCACTCTTGCCGCCCTAGTTTCCGTCATATCGGTATTATGTTCCCGGATTTTGCGTCCCTAACGCGGTCGGGTGATTTATGGGACCCCCTTGACAGTTCGCTTTGAATAAGACTTTTCCAGCAAGGCCCAACCTTGGTTTTACATTTGCCTCACCTAGCCCTTTTTCCCTTGGGAGTCGCGCTCGAGGGTCATCTTATATTTACCCCCGGCCGTTGCTCGTCGTGAGTGCTGGTCCAAACTATCACCCGCGGTGGCCACCAGGGCAACTCGGGTTCGCCTACCGGAAGTTTGGACAATCCGTGTGCCACGAGAACGAGATATGTGCAGCTCCTATTAGGATTTGTCGGCACATTCGGGCGGCTTTGCTGGACTTGTTTTATTGCTGTCGAAATGTCTTGTAGCCGGGATTCCGAGACTGATCGGGCTTCCCGGGGAGAAGGTCTATTCTTCGTTGATCGCGAGAGCTTATCATGGGCTGTTGGGACACCCTGCAGGGTTTGAACTTTCAAAGCCGTGCCCGCGGTTATGTGGCAGATGGGAATTTGTTAATGTCCGGTTGTAGAAAACTCGAAGTGGATCTCAATTAAAATACACCAACCGTGTGCGTAACCGTGAGTGTCTCTTTTCGGGGTTGATCGAGAGGAGAACACGGTTTCTGTGTTATGTCTGACGTAAGTAGGTGTTCAGGATCACCTCTTGATCATTACTAGTTGACGACCGTTCCTTTGTCTCTCTTCTCGCCCTCATTTGCGTATGTTAGCCACCATACATGCTTAGTTGCTGCTGCAACCTCACCACTTTACCCCTTCCATTCCCATTAAGCTTTGCTAGTCTTGATACCCATGGTAATGGGATTGCTGAGTCCTCGTGGCTCACAGATTACTACACCACCAGTTGCAGGTACAGGTTTGCGATGATCATGACGCGAGAGCGATGTTTGCTTGTGTTGGAGTTCTTCTTCTTCTTCTTCGATCAGGGGATAGGTTCCAGGTCGGCAGCCTGGGCTAGCAGGGTGGATGTCGTTTGAGTTTCTGTTTATGTTTCATCCGTAGTCGGATGTTGTTCTTGTATATGATGTTGTTGTATTCATGTGACATTGTATGTATTGGATGTATCCCCATCTATTATGTAATGTTGATGTAATGATATCCACCTTGCAAAAGCGTTTCAATATGGGTCTATCCTTGGTGGGACCTTCGAGTTCCTTTTGGATAGGGTCGCATATTGGGCGTGATAAGTTGGTATCAGAGCCTCGACCGACCCTAGGAGCCCCCTTGATTGATCGTGTAGTTTGGCCGTTGTTGAGTCTAGAATAAACTGTTTTCGGAGTCTAGTTATATCGGAGAGTAGGAATTCTTTTTACTCCTCAGTCCCTTCGTCGCTCTGGTGAGGAATCTTGACGTAGGTGTTTTGAATTACTCCTCTTCTCCTTCAAATTTTTCTTTAGGGTCACGCAGTTGGTTTTTCGGTAGTTGCTCCTCAGCTCTTTTTATCCGTGCATTTCTCGTCTTGGTGTTTCACCCTCTTTGTTTTGTAAGTTCAATCCTCAGTTCTTCCTCCGACGTTGTTGTTTTCCTGTCCGGTTGTCCTTGTTTTTCCCACCGCCCTCCTTCTTCTTCTCGGAACCGAGTCC
Organism: Aegilops longissima; assembly: GCA_021605205.1. Lineage (NCBI taxonomy): Eukaryota > Viridiplantae > Streptophyta > Magnoliopsida > Poales > Poaceae > Aegilops > Aegilops longissima. Next base: position 22,357 of record JAHIAM010007464.1, on the reverse strand, counting down.
GTAATCGAGTATCCATCCTACTCGTGCGAAGTCTTTGCTTTCTTTCCTCAATGATTTCAACCGGTGTTTTCTCTTAAAGTTATTTGTCGTTTTCCCCTTCCAAGTTGTCTTTGTTTTTCCGCCCTCCCACCCTATTATTCCCGGAGTTCGAGTTTCTTCCGACCATAAATTTCATTCGTGCGGAGCCTCTTCAGTCTTCCTCAATTATTTCAACCGTGAATTCTCGTCTAGTTCGTCATTCTTCATCTCTTTCTTTTCCGTGCACTCAATTCAAGTTTTTCGGTTAATCTTATTCTTTTCCTCAAGTGTTTTCCTGCTTGTTCGCCTCTCGCCACCAATCATTCCGGAGTTCAAGACATCTCAAGGGATTCGTCTATGTTTGAATTAATTCGAGGTTGTCACCTCATTCAAATATTTCATTTGTTCCGTGCATCATCTATTTGTTCAACATCCCTTTCCAACGGTGTTTTCTTTTAGTGGGCCCTAACCCACGTGTCTTTTCCTAGGATCTTACGACTCTTCTATTTCCCGAGCTATTCTCAATTCTTTTGAATTTGATGTAAGTATGAATTTCATCACCGATGCCATCTCCAAGATCGCTTCCAAATTCTTTTCATCCGGGTTCTACTTTTCCTCTTTTCATTATTCCGAGTTATTCTCAAGTTCTTTTGAAGTGTGACGTAAGAATGGATCCCATCAGTCAGATGATTTTCCAAGATCTCGCTTTCTAATTCTTTTCATTGTTGCCTCAACCTCTTCGCTTTTGTTCTTCCGGAGTATCTCATTAATTTCGCTGGTGTTTATCATCGTCTTTTGAAGACCGAAGAAGAGTCTTTCCTCTAAATCTTGTCCGTTCCCCCGGAGTTTCATGGTGCTAGCTCGATGTTATTCTATCTAATTGTTTTCCAGTCGCGCAATTCTTTTCATCCATCCGGGGTATTTCAGGTGTTGCTTTCCCTCTCGATCGTCCGGAGGCCATCTTTTCTGAATATCTCTCCATTCTAAGTTTTCAGATTCGTTCTCCGATTATTCTATATCCGTGCCCCTTCGTTCGTCTCAATATTCTTCCGGTGCTTCGTTCAAGTATTCTTCAATCAGTTCGTGATCTCTTTGTTCTTTTGCATCTAAATCCCCTCGAGCATATTTGTTCTTCTAAGTCTTCCAGGCGATTCATTCTCGTTCGTCAGTCATTCTAGATTTCTTACGGTGGTTCGTTCAAGATTCTTTTTCTTTGAGTATCATATTAATTCATTCGTTCCTTTCAATCTTACCGGTGGTTCATGAAGACTTTCTCAAGTTCTGTGCTATCCCTTCCCAATCCTTTTTCAAGAAGAATAAGTAGTATGCAAAAATCCATTGATTGTCATCAATTTAATTTGATGAAGGATAAGCATACAATAAATCTTATTCTTATTTCATAAGTGATTAATCTTATTCTTCGGAGTTTGTTCTTGATGAATAAATTCTAGTTCCAAGTCTTTTCATCTTTTCTTATCCGGAGTTCAGTTTCCTCGGCCTTTTCGTCGGAACCTCCATCGGAATCATCGCAATGCTCATCTTATTCTTTCGTCCTTCATTCTATCTCATCATCCTTTCGTTACCGGAGTCCTTCACGGTGGTTCTTCATGATTTAATTCATTCTCCAAAGAGTTCATCAAGATTTTGTTGGTGGAGTTCAAGTATTTTTTTTTCTTCTCGCGTCTCGAAGTGCAATTAATTCTCCGTGTTCTTTTGAAGTGGAGTTTTGCATTTCTTCGTTCTTCTCAGCTATTTAATCTTTTCCGTTTGTGGTCGGCGTTCACCTCATAATTTTGAGATGTTATCCATAAGTCCACATCAAGCTTATTCTTTCGTTGTTGATTTTCTCAACAACTCCATTCAATCCTTCCTTCTAAGTTCTTTTCAATTCTTCCAATTTTTCCGGAGGCATCGCTTTGTTCATGTCGTCAAGTGTATTTCCATCTTGTGAAGTTCGTGTTATTTTCCTTCCATTTTCAACCGGTGTGCTGCCTAAATCCTTTCAGTCTTATTCGCTTCTTATCTCGTCCTATCCGGAATGCTTTCAGAGTCTATCTTGATTCTGTGAGCTTTCGATTCTCGTCATTCTCGTCGCTCATCTCTTTTTCTCGAGTGCTCTCGATTCTTGCATCTTCTTTCAGTTCTTGTTTCACCTCATCCCTTTTCCCTTCCGTCTCGGTCCTAAGATCTCGGGACGAGATCTCTTGTTAGTGGAGGAGTGTTGTAACGCCCCGGATTCGATGTGCCAGGTGTCTGCCAGTTATTCGTCAGCATTGCCATGTCATGTGCTTGCGTGTCTCACTTTGCCATGTCATCATTTGCATTTCATATCATGTCGTCATGTGCATTTCTTTTTGCATACGTGTTCGTCTCATGCATCCGAGCATTTTCCCCGTTGTCCGTTTTCCAATCCGGCACTCCTATGTCTCCCGGCGCTCCCTTTTACCTCTTTTCGTGTGCGGGTGTTAAACGTTCTCGGAATGCCCCGAGGTTTGTCAAGCGGCCTTGGTATAGCACCGGTAGACCGCCTGTCAAGTTTCGGATCATTTGGAGGTCGTTTGGTACTCCAACGGTTAACCGGGTAACCGCAAAAGCCTCTTTTGTATTGCAGCCCAACACCCTTTTCTAAGTTGCCCAAAACCCACCAAACTCCCCTACATGCTCTCGGTCGTTCGATCACGATCGCGTGGGCGAAAACCGCACCTCATTTGAACTCTCCTAGCTCCCTCTACCTATAAATATGTGTGCCTCTTCCGGATTTTTCGCGCAGTCCAAACTCCTCCCCGCGCCGCCGGACATGTCCGCCCGGCGGCCGGACGTGTCCGCCGCCCCTCCACGTCGCCCGGACCAATCCGGGGACGCCACGTCACCCCCGCCGCCGCTCCCGGCCAACCGGGAGGCGCCACCTCAGCCGCGCCTCACCTTCTCTCTCCTCTCTCCTCCGCATGCGGCCATGGGTCGGATCGGGCCCACAGCCAGCAGCGCACGCCGCCGCCGGCCGGGTGCCTCGCCCGCCCTTCCGCGGACCTGCGCCCTCGACTCCGGCGAAAGCATCGCCGCCGTCCGCGGCCACGGTTCTTCGCCGCCTCGCCTCGCCCGGCGCCCAGTCCCGCCTCCGGCCCGCCCGCACATGGCCCCCCTGCCTGCCCACACACGGATCTCGCCCGCCCCGCCACACCGGATCTCGCGCCGCGCTGCCTCCCCGCCGCCGGCGCGCTGCACCCGCTCCGCCCGGATTCCGCGGCCGCCCGTCGCCGCAGCCCGCCGGCGTTCGTCCTCGCCGCCTCGGGCCGCGCCTCGCCGCCCTTCCGGATCCGGTGGGCCCCGGCCTCCCCCGACCCGCCGGTGACTCCCCGAGCCCATCTCCGGCCGCCACGAGCTCCGTCTCCGGCGAGCCCCTCCGGCCGCCTCGTAATCCGCGCCCGGGTCTACCCCCAGATCCGGAGGTATAATTTTTTTCATCTAAGTCCCCGTGTCTGCAATAATTTTGTGCCATTTTCGTTGCATCATATCTCCTTCATAGTAGCTCCGTTTTGCGCGTATAATATGTCAAAATGTTCGCTTCGAAGAGTAGATCATTTCAATCCATTGCATCATTTTAATTTGAGCTCATCTTGATGCCCGAAATGCTGTTGTAAGAGTGCTATGTGATGTTAGTTTCTGATTTTTATCAGAACTTGCACTTTTGTCATTTTTGCCATGATTGATATGTGCATCCTATGAACTTGAGTCCTACATGTGTTTTGCAATATGCCATGTCTTCTTTCCAGTGGTGCTTGCTATGTATTTTTGTGATCTATGTGGTGACTAGCACAAGCATGCAAACTAGGTGTCTTGTTGTTGCTGATTTCAGCCCTGTTTGCTGTTATTTTGATGCCATGTTAACTTGATGCTACCGAGAGATCCATGCATATTTTGAGATACTTCAGTAAGGATGTTTTGTAAAGCATGTCTTGCTCTATCCATTCATGCCCTTGTTTGCAATTTTGGAGTAGTCTAGCTTGAGTCAATCGAGCTCTACTTTTGCTATCAAATGTTCCTGGCAGATTGTTTACAGGTTATTCAATTTTGCCAAGCTTGTTGTGGTTGATCCGTATATGCTATGTTATTGTTCTTGCCATGTATGTCTTCTATGCCATGTCTTCTTGATGAATGTATGCTTAGTTTATCATTTAAGGCTCGGTAGTGAGTGCATTGAGCTTGTAAACATGCCTACTTGTTATCAATTTTTGACATGCCATGTTGCTAAATCTGTTAACGAGACTTTCAATATTGACATGGGTGCCATCATATTTTCTGATCCTTTTTGGCTTATGGTCACTAAATGAATTTTGTTCTATGCTTTGAGTAGATTCATGCCATGCCTTTGTTGCCATGTTAAGTTCCTGTAACATGTTGTTTCATAGCTCTAAACATTGCAACCTGTTGTTATTTCTGCCAATGCCTGAAACTGTTATTAGTTGCAATCTTGCCATGTCATTTTGAGCATGTTCTAGTCATTTCTGGAGGTAGCTCAGTTCTCATGTTTTGTAATGCTTTACCTGTAGATCATTCCCATGCCTTTTGTTATTGTTTTGAGGTCCTGTAGCATGTTGTTTTCATGCTTGCAATATGCCTAGTTGCTGTTTTGGACAGCTTGTCCTTTAAACTTGTATAGGGCGTATGTGTTGAACCGTTGCTCCGTTTTGAGTGTGCTCTATATGAAACTTGCTTGATTTTGCATGTAGTTTCATATTATCATGTTGGATCCTTGTTTTGAGGTGTTTTGCTTGATGTTTGTGTGCATTTTGCATCAATGCCATGCTTACCTTGTTTTGCTCATATCTTCTAGGCCGTAGCTCCGAATCTAATGAACTTTATATGTAACTTGACTAGAATTTCGTGTAGATCATCGTGGTGCATCTTAACTTGCTGTTTAACAACTTGAATATAAAGTTATTCAGATCTGGACCAATTTCGAAATTTGCATATGAGGACTTACCGGAATTGTTATATGTTGTTTCCGGCCTCATTTAAACTTGCTTTGTCGTGTTGCTCTTGTTTGCATCTTCTCTTGCCATGAGTAGCTTCATGTAGACTTGTCATGCATCATGCTTGGTTGTGCATCATGTCTTGTTCATGTGTGATGTGTTTACTATGTTGTGTGCTTCTTCTTGTTAGTTCCTGTTTCGTTGCGATCGTGAGGATTCGTTCGTCTACGCTTGGTTCGGCTTCTTCCGTTCATCTTCTTCATGGATTCGTTCTTCTTCCTTGCGGGATTTCAGGCAAGATGACCGCTACCCTGGATCTCAATACTATCATTGCTATGCTAGTTGCCTCGTTCTTTCGCTATGCTGCGCTACCTATTACCTGTTTATCAAGCCATCCCAAATTGCCATGAACCTCTAACTCGTTGTCACCCTTCCTAGCAAACCGTTGTTTGGCTATGTTACCGCTTTGCTCAGCCCCTCTTATAGCGTTGTTAGTTGCAGGTGAAGATGAAGTTTGTTCCTGGTTGGAACATGGAGATGTTGTTCCTTGTTGGAACATGTTTACTTGTTGGGATATCACAATATATCTTATTTAATTAATGCATCTATATACTTGGTAAAGGGTGGAAGGCTCGGCCTTATGCCTGGTGTTTTGTTCCACTCTTGCCGCCCTAGTTTCCGTCATATCGGTATTATGTTCCCGGATTTTGCGTCCCTAACGCGGTCGGGTGATTTATGGGACCCCCTTGACAGTTCGCTTTGAATAAGACTTTTCCAGCAAGGCCCAACCTTGGTTTTACATTTGCCTCACCTAGCCCTTTTTCCCTTGGGAGTCGCGCTCTCGAGGGTCATCTTATATTTACCCCCCCGGGCCAGTGCTCGTCGTGAGTGCTGGTCCAAACTGTCAGCCGCCGGTGGCCACCAGGGGCAACTCTGGGTTCGCCTACCGGAAGTTTGGACAATCCGGTGTGCCCTGAGAACGAGATATGTGCAGCTCCTATCAGGATTTGTCGGCACATTCGGGCGGCTTTGCTGGACTTGTTTTATTGCTGTCGAAATGTCTTGTAGCCGGGATTCCGAGACTGATCGGGCTTCCCGGGGAGAAGGTCTATTCCTTCGTTGATCGCGAGAGCTTATCATGGGCTAAGTTGGGACACCCCTGCAGGGTTTGAACTTTCGAAAGCCGTGCCCGCGGTTATGTGGCAGATGGGAATTTGTTAATGTCCGGTTGTAGAAAACTCGAAGTGGATCTCAATTAAAATACACCAACCGTGTGCGTAACCGTGAGTGTCTCTTTTCGGGGTTGATCGAGAGGAGAACACGGTTTCTGGGTTATGTCTGACGTAAGTAGGTGTTCAGGATCACCTCTTGATCATTACTAGTTGACGACCGTTCCTTTGTCTCTCTTCTCGCCCTCATTTGCGTATGTTAGCCACCATACATGCTTAGTTGCTGCTGCAACCTCACCACTTTACCCCTTCCATTCCCATTAAGCTTTGCTAGTCTTGATACCCATGGTAATGGGATTGCTGAGTCCTCGTGGCTCACAGATTACTACACCACCAGTTGCAGGTACAGGTTTGCGATGATCATGACGCGAGAGCGATGTTTGCTTGTGTTGGAGTTCTTCTTCTTCTTCTTCGATCAGGGGATAGGTTCCAGGTCGGCAGCCTGGGCTAGCAGGTGGATGTCGTTTGAGTTTCTGTTTATGTTTCATCCGTAGTCGGATGTTGTTCTTGTATATGATGTTGTTGTATTCATGTGACATTGTATGTATTGGATGTATCCCCATCTATTATGTAATGTTGATGTAATGATATCCACCTTGCAAAAGCGTTTCAATATGCGGGTCTATCCTTGGTGGGACCTTCGAGTTCCTTTTGGATAGGGTCGCATATTGGGCGTGATAAGTTGGTATCAGAGCCTCGACCGACCCTAGGAGCCCCCTTGATTGATCGTGTAGTTTGGCCGTTGTTGAGTCTAGAATAAACTGTTTTCGGAGTCTAGTTATATCGAGAGTAGGAATTCTTTTACTCCTCAGTCCTTCGTCGCTCTGGTGAGGAATCTTGACGTAGGTGTTTTGAATTACTCCTCTTCTCCTTCAAATTTTTCTTTAGGGTCACGCAGTTGGTTTTTCGATAGTTGCTCCTTAGCTCTTTTTATCCGTGCATTTCTCGTCTTGGTGTTTCGACCCTCTTTGTTTTGTAAGTTCAATCCTCAGTTCTTCCTCCGACGTTGTTGTTTTCCTGTCCGGTTGTCCTTGTTTTTCCCACCGCCTCCCTTCTTCTTCTCGGAACCGAGTCCGTGAATCGAGTATCCATCCTACTCGTATGAAGTCTTTGCTTTCTTTCCTCAATGATTTCAACCGGTATTTTCTCTTAAAGTTATTCATCGTTTCCCTTCCAAGTTGTCTTTGTTTTTCCGCCTCCCACCCTATTATTCCCGGAGTTCGAGTTTCTTCCGACCATAAATTTCATTCGTATGGAGCCTCTTCAGTCTTCCTCAATTATTTCAACCGTGAATTCTCGTCTAGTTCGTCATTCTTCATCTCTTTCTTTTTCCGGTGCACTCAATTCAAGTTTTTCGGGTTAATCTTATTCTTTTCCTCGAAGTGTTTTCCCTGCTTGTTCGCCTCTCGCCAGTCAATCATTCCGGAGTTCCGAAGACATCTCAAGGGATTCGTCTATGTTTGAATTAATTCGAGGTTGTCACCTCATTCAAATATTTCATTTGTTCCGGTGCATCATCTATTTGTTCAACATCCCTTTCCAACGGTGTTTTCTTTTAGTGGGCCCTAACCCACAGGTCTTTTCCTAGGATCTTACCTGACTCTTCTATTTCCCCAGAGCTATTCTCAATTCTTTTCGGAATTTGATGTAAGTATGAATTTCATCAGTCAGATGCCATCTCCAAGATCGCTTCCAAATTCTTTTCATCTGGGGTTCTACTTTTCCTCTTTTTCATTATTCCGGAGTTATTCTCAAGTTCTTTTTGAAGTGTGACGTAAGAATGGATCCCATCAGTCAGATGATTTTCCAAGATCCCGCTTTCTAATTCTTTTCATTGTTGCCTCAACCTCTTCGCTTTTGTTCTTCCGGAGTATCTCATTAATTTCGCTGGTGTTTATCATCATCTTTTGAAGACCGAAGAAGAGTCTTTCCTCTAAATCTTGTCCGTTCCCCCGGAGTTTCATGGTGCTAGCTCGATGTTATTCTATCTAATTGTTTTCCAGTCGCGCAATTCTTTTCATCCATCCGGGGTATTTCAGGTGTTGCTTTCCCTCTCGATCGTCCGGAGGCCATCTTTTCTGAATATCTCTCCATTCTAAGTTTTCAGATTCGTTCTCCGATTATTCTATATCCGTGCCCCTTCGTTCGTCTCAATATTCTTCCGGTGCTTCGTTCAAGTATTCTTCAATCAGTTCGTGATCTCTTTGTTCTTTTGCATCTAAATCCCCTCGAGCATATTTGTTCTTCTAAGTCTTCCATGCGATTCATTCTCGTTCGTCAGTCATTCTTGATTTCTTACGGTGGTTCGTTCAAGATTCTTTTTCTTTGAGTATCATATTAATTCATTCGTTCTTTTCAATCTTACCGGTGGTTCATGAAGACTTTCTCAAGTTCTGTGCTATCCCTTCCCAATCCTTTTTCAAGAAGAATAAGTAGTATGCAAAAATCCATTGATTGTCATCAATTTAATTTGATGAAGGATAAGCATACAATAAATCTTATTCTTATTTCATAAGTGATTAATCTTATTCTTCGGAGTTTGTTCTTGATGAATAAATTCTAGTTCCAAGTCTTTTCATCTTTTCTTATCTGGAGTTCAGTTTCCTCGGCCTTTTCGTCGGAACCTCCATCGGAATCATCGCAATGCTCATCTTATTCTTTCGTCCTTCATTCTATCTCATCATCCTTTCGTTACCGGAGTCCTTCACGGTGGTTCTTCATGATTTAATTCATTCTCCAAAGAGTTCATCAAGATTTTGTTGGTGGAGTTCAAGTATTTTTTTTTCTTCTCGCGTCTCGAAGTGCAATTAATTCTCCATGTTCTTTTGAAGTGGAGTTTTGCATTTCTTCGTTCTTCTCAGCTATTTAATCTTTTCCGTTTGTGGTCGGCGTTCACCTCATAATTTTGAGATGTTATCCATAAGTCCACATCAAGCTTATTCTTTCGTTGTTGATTTTCTCAACAACTCCATTCAATCCTTCCTTCTAAGTTCTTTTCAATTCTTCCAATTTTTCCGGAGGCATCGCTTTGTTCATGTCGTCAAGTGTATTTCCATCTTGTGAAGTTCGTGTTATTTTCCTTCCATTTTCAACCGGTGTGCTGCCTAAATACTTTCAGTCTTATTCGCTTCTTATCTCGTCCTATCCGGAATGCTTTCGAGTCTATCTTGATTCTGTGAGCTTTCGATTCTCGTCATTCTCGTCGCTCATCTCTTTTCTCGAGTGCTCTCGATTCTTGCATCTTCTTTCAGTTCTTGTTTCACCTCATCCCTTTTCCTTCCGTCTCGGTCCTAAGATCTCGGGGCGAGATCTCTTGTTAGTGGAGGAGTGTTGTAACGCCCGGATTCGATGTGCGGTGTCCGCCAGCTTATTCGTCAAGCATTGCCATGTCATGTGCTTGCGTGTCTCACTTTGCCATGTCATCATTTGCATTTCATATCATGTCGTCATGTGCATTTCTTTTTGCATACGTGTTCGTCTCATGCATCCGAGCATTTTCCCCGTTGTCCGTTTTCCAATCCGGCACTCCTATGTCTCCCGGCGCTCCCTTTTACCTCTTTTCGTGTGCGGGTGTTAAACATTCTCGGAATGCCCCGAGGTTTGTCAAGCGGCCTTGGTATAGCACCGGTAGACCGCCTGTCAAGTTTCGGATCATTTGGAGGTCGTTTGGTACTCCAACGGTTAACCGGGTAACCGCAAAAGCCTCTTTTGTATTGCAGCCCAACACCCTTTTCTAAGTTGCCCAAAACCCACCAAACTCCCCTCCATGCTCTCGGTCGTTCGATCACGATCGCGTGGGCGAAAACCGCACCTCATTTGGACTCTCCTAGCTCCCTCTACCTATAAATATGTGTGCCTCTTCCGGATTTTTCGCGCAGTCCAACCTCCTCCCCGCGCGGCCGGACATGTCCGCCCGGCGGCCGGACGTGTCCGCCGCCCCTCCACGTCGCTCGGACCAATCCGGGGCGCCACGTCACCCGCCGCCGCTCCGGCCAACCGGAGGCGCCACCTCAGCCGCGCCTCACCTTCTCTCTCTCTCTCCTCCACGCGGCCCATGGGTCCGGATCGGGCCACAGAGAGCCAGCACGCCGCCGCCGCCAGCCGGTGCCTCGCCCGCCCTTCCGCGGACCTGCGCCCTCGGCGCGGCGAGCATCGCCGCCGTCCGCCCGGCCACCGTTCTTCGCCGCCTCGCCTCGCCCGGCCTGATCCCGCCTCCGGCCGCCGCCGCCATGGCGCAGACTGCCTGCCCGCCACACGGATCTCGCGCGCACAGCCCTCCCTGCCGCTGGCGGGCTGCACCCGCTCCGCCCATTCGCGGCCGCCCGTCGCCGCAGCCCTCGGCGTTAATCCTCGCCGCCCTCGGGCCGCGCCCCTCGCCGCCCGCTTCCGGATCCGGTGGGCCCGGCCTCCCCGACCACGGTGACTCCCGAGCCCATCTCCGGCCGCCACGAGCTCCGTCTCCGGCGAGCCCCTCCGGCCGCCTCATAATCCGCGCCCGGGTCTACCCCCAGATCCGGAGGTATAATTTTTTTCATCTAAGTCCCCGTGTCTGCAGTAATTTTGTGCCATTTTCGTTGCATCATATCTCCTTCATAGTAGCTCCGTTTTGCGCGTATAATATGTCAAAAAATGTTCGCCTCGAAGAGTAGATCATTTCATTACATTGCATCATTTTCATTTGAGCTCATCTTGATGCCCGAAATGCTGTTGTAAGAGTGCTATGTGATGTTAGTTTCTGATTTTTATCAGAACTTGCACTTTTGTCATTTTTGCCATGATTGATATGTGCATCCTATGAACTTGAGTCCTACATGTGTTTTGCAATATGCCATGTCTTCTTTCCAGTGGTGCTTGCTATGTATTTTTGTGATCTATGTGGTGACTAGCACAAGCATGCAAACTAGGTGTCTTGTTGTTGCTGATTTCAGCCCTGTTTGCTGTTATTTTGATGCCATGTTAACTTGATGCTACCGAGAGATCCATGCATATTTTGAGATACTTCAGTAAGGATGTTTTGTAAAGCATGTCTTGCTCTATCCATTCATGCCCTTGTTTGCAATTTTGGAGTAGTCTAGCTTGAGTCAATCGAGCTCTACTTTTGCTATCAAATGTTCCTGGCAGATTGTTTACAGGTTATTCAATTTTGCCAAGCTTGTTGTGGTTGATCCGTATATGCTATGTTATTGTTCTTGCCATGTATGTCTTCTATGCCATGTCTTCTTGATGAATGTATGCTTAGTTTATCATTTAAGGCTCGGTAGTGAGTGCATTGAGCTTGTAAACATGCCTACTTGTTATCAATTTTTGACATGCCATGTTGCTAAATCTGTTAACGAGACTTTCAATATTGACATGGGTGCCATCATATTTTCTGATCCTTTTTGGCTTATGGTCACTAAAGGACTTTTGTTATATGCTTTGAGTAGATTCATGCCATGCCTTTGTTGCCATGTTAAGTTCCTGTAACATGTTGTTTCATAGCTCTAAACATTGCAACCTGTTGTTATTTCTGCCAATGCCTGAAACTGTTATTAGTTGCAATCTTGCCATGTCATTTTGAGCATGTTCTAGTCATTTCTGGAGGTAGCTCAGTTCTCATGTTTTGTAATGCTTTACCTGTAGATCATTCCCATGCCTTTTGTTATTGTTTTGAGGTCCTGTAGCATGTTGTTTTCATGCTTGCAATATGCCTAGTTGCTGTTTTGGACAGCTTGTCCTTTAAACTTGTATAGGGCGTATGTGTTGAACCGTTGCTCCGTTTTGAGTGTGCTCTATATGAAACTTGCTTGATTTTGCATGTAGTTTCATATTATCATGTTGGATCCTTGTTTTGAGGTGTTTTGCTTGATGTTTGTGTGCATTTTGCATCAATGCCATGCTTACCTTGTTTTGCTCATATCTTCTAGGCCGTAGCTCCGAATCTAATGAACTTTATATGTAACTTGACTAGAATTTCGTGTAGATCATCGTGGTGCATCTTAACTTGCTGTTTAACAACTTGAATATAAAGTTATTCAGATCTGGACCAATTTCGAAATTTGCATATGAGGACTTACGGAATTGTTATATGTTGTTTCCGGCCTCATTTAAACTTGCTTTGTTGTGTTGCTCTTGTTTGCATCTTCTCTTGCCATGAGTAGCTTCATGTAGACTTGTCATGCATCATGCTTGGTTGTGCATCATGTCTTGTTCATGTGTGATGTGTTTACTATGTTGTGTGCTTCTTCTTGTTAGTTCTGTTTCGTTGCGATCGTGAGGATTCGTTCGTCTCACGCTTGGTTCGGCTTCTTCCGTTCATCTTCTTCATGGATTCGTTCTTCTTCCTTGCGGGATTTCAGGCAAGATGACCGCTACCCTGGATCTCAATACTATCATTGCTATGCTAGTTGCCTCGTTCTTTCGCTATGCTGCGCTACCTATTACCTGTTTATCAAGCCATCCCAAATTGCCATGAACCTCTAACTCATTGTCACCCTTCCTAGCAAACCGTTGTTTGGCTATGTTACCGCTTTGCTCAGCCCCTCTTATAGCGTTGTTAGTTGCAGGTGAAGATGAAGTTTGTTCCTGGTTGGAACATGGAGATGTTGTTCCTTGTTGGAACATGTTTACTTGTTGGGATATCACAATATATCTTATTTAATTAATGCATCTATATACTTGGTAAAGGGTGGAAGGCTCGGCCTTATGCCTGGTGTTTTGTTCCACTCTTGCCGCCCTAGTTTCCGTCATATCGGTATTATGTTCCCGGATTTTGCGTCCCTAACGCGGTCGGGTGATTTATGGGACCCCCTTGACAGTTCGCTTTGAATAAGACTTTTCCAGCAAGGCCCAACCTTGGTTTTACATTTGCCTCACCTAGCCCTTTTTCCCTTGGGAGTCGCGCTCGAGGGTCATCTTATATTTACCCCCGGCCGGTGCTCGTCGTGAGTGCTGGTCCAAACTATCGACCGCCGGTGTACCAGGGCAACTCGGGTTCGCCTACCGGAAGTTTGGACAATCCGGTGTGCCCTGAGAACGAGATATGTGCAGCTCCTATCAGGATTTGTCGGCACATTCGGGCGGCTTTTCTGGACTTGTTTTATTGCTGTCGAAATGTCTTGTAGCCGGGATTCCGAGACTGATCGGGCTTCCCGGGGAGAAGGTCTATTCCTTCGTTGATCGCGAGAGCTTATCATGGGCTAAGTTGGGACACCCCTGCAGGGTTTGAACTTTCGAAAGCCGTGCCCGCGGTTATGTGGCAGATGGGAATTTGTTAATGTCCGGTTGTAGAAAACTCAAAGTGGATCTCAATTAAAATACACCAACCGTAAAGTGCGTAACGTGAGTGTCTCTTTTCGGGTTGATCGAGAGGAGAACACGGTTTCTGGGTTATGTCTGACGTAAGTAGGTGTTCAGGATCACCTCTTGATCATTACTAGTTGACGACCGTTCCTTTGTCTCTCTTCTCGCCCTCATTTGCGTATGTTAGCCACCATACATGCTAAGTTGCTGCTGCAACCTCACCACTTTACCCCTTCCATTCCCATTAAGCTTTGCTAGTCTTGATACCCATGGTAATGGGATTGCTGAGTCCTCGTGGCTCACAGATTACTACACCACCAGTTGCAGGTACAGGTTTGCGATGATCATGACGCGAGAGCGATGTTTGCTTGTGTTGGAGTTCTTCTTCTTCTTCTTCGATCAGGGGATAGGTTCCAGGTCGGCAGCCTGGGCTAGCAGGGTGGATGTCGTTTGAGTTTCTGTTTATGTTTCATCCGTAGTCGGATGTTGTTCTTGTATATGATGTTGTTGTATTCATGTGACATTGTATGTATTGGATGTATCCCCATCTATTATGTAATGTTGATGTAATGATATCCACCTTGCAAAAGCGTTTCAATATGCGGGTCTATCCTTGGTGGGACCTTCGAGTTCCTTTTGGATAGGGTCGCATATTGGGCGTGATAAGTTGGTATCAGAGCCTCGACCGACCCTAGGAGCCCCCTTGATTGATCGTGTAGTTTGGCCGTTGTTGAGTCTAGAATAAACTGTTTTCGGAGTCTAGTTATATCGGAGAGTAGGAATTCTTTTTACTCCTCAGTCCCTTCGTCGCTCTGGTGAGGAATCTTGACGTAGGTGTTTTGAATTACTCCTCTTCTCCTTCAAATTTTTCTTTAGGGTCACGCAGTTGGTTTTTCGATAGTTGCTCCTCAGCTCTTTTTATCCGGTGCATTTCTCGTCTTGGTGTTTCGACCCTCTTTGTTTTGTAAGTTCAATCCTCAGTTCTTCCTCCGACGTTGTTGTTTTCCTGTCCGAAGTTGTCCTTGTTTTTCCCACCCGCCCTCCCTTCTTCTTCTCGGAACCGGAGTCCGTAATCGAGTATCCATCCTACTCGTGCGAAGTCTTTGCTTTCTTTCCTCAATGATTTCAACCGGTATTTTCTCTTAAAGTTATTCGTCGTTTTCCCCTTCCAAGTTGTCTTTGTTTTTTCCCGCCCTCCCACCCTATTATTCCCGGAGTTCGAGTTTCTTCCGACCATAAATTTCATTCGTGCGGAGCCTCTTCAGTCTTCCCTCAATTATTTCAACCGGTGAATTCTCGTCTAGTTCGTCATTCTTCATCTCTTTCTTTTTCCGGTGCACTCAATTCAAGTTTTTCGGGTTAATCTTATTCTTTTCCTCGAAGTGTTTTCCCTGCTTGTTCGCCTCTCGCCAGTCAATCATTCCGGAGTTCCGAAGACATCTCAAGGGATTCGTCTATGTTTGAATTAATTCGAGGTTGTCACCTCATTCAAATATTTCATTTGTTCCGGTGCATCATCTATTTGTTCAACATCCCTTTCCAACGGTGTTTTCTTTTAGTGGGCCCTAACCCACAGGTCTTTTCCTAGGATCTTACCTGACTCTTCTATTTCCCCAGAGCTATTCTCAATTCTTTTCGGAATTTGATGTAAGTATGAATTTCATCAGTCAGATGCCATCTCCAAGATCGCTTCCAAATTCTTTTCATCCGGGTTCTACTTTTCCTCTTTTTCATTATTCGGAGTTATTCTCAAGTTCTTTTGAAGTGTGACGAAGAATGGATCCCATCAGTCGAGATGATTTTCCAAGATCTCGCTTTCTAATTCTTTTCATTGTTGCCTCAACCTCTTCGCTTTTGTTCTTCCGAGTATCTCATTAATTTCGCTGGTGTTTATCATCGTCTTTTGAAGACCGAAGAAGAGTCTTTCCTCTAAATCTTGTCCGTTCCCCCGGAGTTTCATGGTGCTAGCTCGATGTTATTCTATCTAATTGTTTTCCAGTCGCGCAATTCTTTTCATCCATCCGGGGTATTTCAGGTGTTGCTTTCCCTCTCGATCGTCCGGAGGCCATCTTTTCTGAATATCTCTCCATTCTAAGTTTTCAGATTCGTTCTCCGATTATTCTATATCCGTGCCCCTTCGTTCGTCTCAATATTCTTCCGGTGCTTCGTTCAAGTATTCTTCAATCAGTTCGTGATCTCTTTGTTCTTTTGCATCTAAATCCCCTCGAGCATATTTGTTCTTGTAAGTCTTCCAGGCGAT
Organism: Aegilops longissima; assembly: GCA_021605205.1. Taxonomy (NCBI): domain Eukaryota; kingdom Viridiplantae; phylum Streptophyta; class Magnoliopsida; order Poales; family Poaceae; genus Aegilops; species Aegilops longissima. The sequence goes on along the minus strand of JAHIAM010007464.1, from coordinate 6,599 downwards.
TCATTCTCGTTCGTCAGTCATTCTTGATTTCTTACGGTGGTTCGTTCAAGATTCTTTTTCTTTGAGTATCATATTAATTCATTCGTTCTTTTCAATCTTACCGGTGGTTCATGAAGACTTTCTCAAGTTCATTGCTATCCCTTCCCAATCCTTTTTCAAGAAGAATAAGTAGTATGCAAAAATCCATTGATTGTCATCAATTTAATTTGATGAAGGATAAGCATACAATAAATCTTATTCTTATTTCATAAGTGATTAATCTTATTCTTCGGAGTTTGTTCTTGATGAATAAATTCTAGTTCCAAGTCTTTTCATCTTTTCTTATCTGGAGTTCAGTTTCCTCGGCCTTTTCGTCGGAACCTCCATCTGTATTTGCAAGAAAGTGAGTGGGAGCACTACAACATTTCTGATAAGTATATGTGAATGACATATTGTTGATCGGAAATAATGTAGAATTATTCTGCAAAGCATAAAGGAGTGTTTGAAAAGTTTTTTTTCAAAGAAAGAACTCGGTGAAGCTGCTTACATATTGAGCATCAAGATCTATAGAGATAGATCAAGACGCTTAATATGTTTTTTCAATGAATACATACCTTGACAAGATTTTGAAGTAGTTCAAAATGGAACAGTCAAAGAAAGAGTTCTTGCCTGTGTTACAAGGTGTGAGATTGAGTAAGACTCAAAACCCGACCACGGCAGAAGATAGAAAGAGAATGAAAGTCATTCCCTATGCATCAGCCATAGCTTCTATAAAGTATGTCATGCTGTGTACCAGATCTATTACATACCCTACCACTAAGCTTGGCAAGGGAGTGCAATAGTGATCTAGGAGTAGATCAATGGACAGCGGTCAAAATTATCCTTAGTAGAATAAGGATATGTTTCTCGATTAAGGAACTGAAAAAAGGTTCGTCGTAAAGGGTTACGTCGATGCAAGTTTTAACACTGATCTAGATGACTCTGAGTCTCAATCTGGATACATATTGAAAGTGGGAGCAATTAGCTAGAGTAGCTCCGTGCAGAGCATTGTAGACATAGAAATTTGCAAAAATACTTACGGCTCTGAATGTGACAGAACCGTTGACTAAAATTATCTCACAAGCAAAACATGATCACACCTTAGTACTCTTTGGGTGTTAATCACATAGCGATGTGAACTAGATTACTGACTCTAGTAAACCCTTTGGGTGTTGGTCACATGTCGATGTGAACTATGGGTGTTAACCACATATAGATGTGAACTATTGATGTTAAATCACATGGCGATGTGAACTAGATTATTGACTCTAGTGCAAGTGGGAGACTGAAGGAAATATGCCCTAGAGGCAATAATAAAGTTATTATTTATTTCCTTATATCATGATAAATGTTTATTATTCATGCTAGAATTGTATTAACCGGAAACATAATACATGTGTGAATACATAGACAAACAAATAGTCATTAGTATGCCTCTACTAGACTAGCTCATTGATCAAAGATGGTTATGTTTCCTAACTATAGACATGTGTTGTCATTTGATTAATGGGATCACATCATTAGGAGAATGATGTGATTGACATGACCCATTCCGTTAGCGTAGCACTTGATCGTTTAGTATGTTGCTTATGCTTTCTTCATGACTTATACAAAGTTCCTGCAACTATGAGATTATGCAACTCCCGTTTACCGGAGGAACACTTTGTGTGCTACCAAACATCACAACGTAAATGGGTGATTATAAAGGTACTCTACAGGTGTCTCCAAAAGTATATGTTGAGTTGGCATGAATCGAGATTAGGTTTTGTCATTCCGATTGTCGGAGAGGTATCTCTGGGCCTTCTCGGTAATACACATCACATAAGCCTTGCAAGCATTGCAACTAATGAGTTAGTTGTGAGATGATGTATTACGAAACGAGTAAAGAGACTTACCAGTAACGAGATTGAACTAGGTATTGGATACCGACGATCGAATCTCGGGTAAGTAACATACCGATGACAAAGGGAACAACGTATGTCGTTATGCGGTTTGACCGATAAAGATCTTCGTAGAATATGTAGGAACCAATATGGGCATCCAGGTTCCGCTATTGGTTATTGACCGAGAATGGTTCTAGGTCATGTCTACATAGTTCTCGAACCCGTAGGGTCCGCACGCTTAAGGTTTCGATGACAGTTATATTATGAGTTTATGAGTTTTGATGTACCAAGGAGTTCGAGTCCCGGATGAGATCGGGGACATGACGAGGAGTCTCGAAATGGTCGAGACGTAAAGATCGATATATTGGACGACTATATTCGAGTTCGGAAAGGTTCGAATGATTCGGTATTTTTCGAGTACCGGAGAGTTACGGGAATTCGCCGGGAGAAGTATTGGGCCTTATTGGGCCCTGCGGGAAAGAGAGGGGCTGCCTAGGGCAGGCGCGCCTCCCAAGGCCTAGTCCGAATTGGACTAGGGGGAGGGGCCGCACCCCTTCCTCCCTTCCCCTTCCTTCTCTCCTACTCCTACTAGGAAAGGAGGAGTCCTACTCCCCCTTGGTGCGCCTCCTCCCTTGGCCGGCCACCTCCTCCTTGCTCCTTTATATACGGGGGCAGGGGGCACCCCATGACACACAAGTTGATCTACGGATCGTTCCTTAGCCGTGTGCGGTGCCCCCCTCCACCATATTCCACTTCGTCATATCGTCGCGAGCTTAGGCGAAGCCTCGCCGTCAAGTCATATCGTCGCGGAGCTTAGGCGAAGCCCTGCGTCGGTGGAGCATCATCATCGTCACCACGCCGTCGTGCTGACGGAACTCATCCCCGACGCTTTGCTGGATCGGAGCCCGGGGATCGTCATCGAGCTGAACGTGTGCTGAACACGGAAGTGCCGTACGTTCGGTACTTGGATTGGTCGGATCGTGAAGACGTACGACTACATCAACCGCGTTGTTATAACGCTTCCGCTTTCGGTCTACGAGGGTACGTGGACAGACAATCTCCCCTCTCGTTGCTATGCCATCACCATGGTCTTGTGTGTACGTAGGAAAATTTTTGAAATTACTACATTCCCCAACAGTGGCATCCGAGTCTGGTTTTATGCGTTGATGTTATATGCACGAGTAGAACACAAGTGAGTTGTGGGCGATATAAGTCATACTGCTTACCAGCATGTCATACTTTGGTTCAGCGGTATTGTGAGATGAAGCGGCCCGGACCGACATTACGCGACGCTTACGCGAGACTGGTTTCACCGCTTGAGCACTAGTTGCTTAAAGGTGACCGGCGGTGTCTGTCTCTCTCACTTTAGTTGAACCGAGTGTGGCTACGCCCGTCCTTGCGAAGGTTAAAACAGCACCAACTTGACAAACTATCGTTGTGGTTTTGATGCGTAGGTAAGAACGGTTCTTGCTCAGCCCGTAGCAGCCACGTAAAACTTGCAACAACAAAGTAGAGGACGTCTAACTTGTTTTTGCAAGGCATGTTGTGATGTGATGTGGTCAAGACGTGATGCTATATTTTATTGTATGAGATGATCATGTTTTGTAACCGAGTTATCGGCAATCGGCAGGAGCCATATGGTTGTCGCTTTATTGTATGAAATGCAAAGCCATGTAATTGCTTTACTTTATCACTAAGCAGTAGCGATAGTCGAGAAGCAATAGTTGGCGAGGCGACAACGATGCTACGATGGAGATCAAGGTGTCGCGCCGGTGACGATGGTGATCATGACGGTGCTTCGGAGATGGAGATCACAAGCACAAGATGATGATGACCATATCATATCACTTATATTGATTGCATGTGATGTTTATCCTTTATGCATCTTATCTTGCTTTGATTGACGGTAGCATTATAAGATGATCTCTCACTAAAATTATCAAGAAGTGTTCTCCCTGAGTATGCACCGTTGCCAAAGTTCGTATTACCCAGACACCACGTGATGATCGGGTGTGATAAGTTCTACGTCCATCTACAACGGGTGCAAGCCAGTTTTGCACACGCGGAATACTCAGGTTAAACTTGACGAGCCTAGCATATGCAGATATGGCCTCGGAACACGGAGACCGAAAGGTCGAGCGTGAATCATATAGTAGATATGATCAACATAGTGATGTTCACCATTGAAAACTACTCCATCTCACGTGATGATCGGTTATGGTTTAGTTGATTTGGATCACGTGTTCACTTAGATGACTAGAGAGATGTCTGTCTAAGTGGGAGTTCTAAAGTAATATGATTAATTGAACTTAAATTTATCATGAACTTAGTCCTGGTAGTATTTTGCAAATTATGGTGTAGATCAATAGCTCGCGTTGTTGCTTCCCTATGTTTGTTGCTTTCAAATGTTTATTTTGATATGTTCCTAGAGAAATTGTATTGAAAATGTTAGTAGCAATGATGCGGATTGGATCCGTGATCTGAGGTTTATCCTCATTGCTACACGAAGAATTATGTCCCTAATGCACCGCTAGGTGACAGACCTATTGCAGGAGCAGATGCCAGACGTTATGAACGTTTGGCTAGCTCAATATGATGACTACTTGATAGTTTAGTGCACCATGCTTAAACGGCTTAGAATCGGGACTTCAAAGACGTTTTGAACGTCATGGACCATATGAGATGTTCCAGGAATTGAAGTTAATATTTCAAGCAAATACCGAGTTAAGAGATATGAAATCTCCAACAAGTTCTATAGCTAAAATATGGAGGAGAATCGCTCAACTAGTGAGCATGTGCTCAGATTGTCTGGGTTCTTCAATCGCTTGAAATCAAGTGGGAGTTAATCTTCCAGATAAGATAGTGATTGACAGAATTCTCTAGTAACCATCACCAAGTTAGTAGAACTTCGTGATGAACTATAATATGCAAGGGATGACAAAAGTAATTCCCAAGCTCTTCGTGATGCTGAAATCGACGAAGGTAGAAATCAAGAAAAGAGCATCAAGTGTTGATGATTGACAAGACCACTAGTTTCAAGGAAAAGGGCAAAGGGCAGAAGGGGAACTTCAAGAAAAACGGCAAGCAAGTTGCTGTTCGAGTGAAGAAGCCCGAGTCTGGACCTAAGCCTGAGACTAAGTGCTTTTGCTGCAATGGAACTGGTCACTGGAAGCGGAACTACCCCAAGTATTTGGCAGATAAGAAGGATGGCAAATTGAACAAGATTATATTTGATATACAGTTTATTGATGTGTGCCTTACTAGTGTTTATAGTAGCCCCTGAGTATTTGATACTTGTTCGGTTGCTGAGATTAGTAACTCGAAACAGGAGTTACAGAATAAACAGAGACTAGTTGAAGGGGAAGTGACGTGAGTGTTGGAAGTAGTTCCAAGATTGATATGATCATCATCGCACACTCCCTATACTTTCTGGATTAGTGTTAAACCTAAATAAATGTTATTTGGTGTTTGCGTTGAGCATGAATATGATTTGATCATGTTTATTGCAAAACGGTTATTCATTTAAAGTCAAAGAATAATAGTTGTTCTGTTTAAATGAATAAAACCTTCGATGGTCATACACCCAATGGAAATAGTTTTCAGAACGGTTATTCATTTAAAGTCAAAGAATAATTGTTGTTCTGTTTAAATGAATAAAACCTTCAATGGTCATACACCCAATAAAAATAGTTTGTTGGATCTCGATCGTAGTAATACACATATTCATAATATTGATGCCAAAAGATGCAAAGTTAATAATGATAGTGCAACTTATTTGTGGCACTGCCGTTTAGGTCATATTGGTGTAAAGCGCATGAAGAAACTCCATGCTGATGGGATTTTGGAATCACTTGATTATGAATCACTTGATGCTTGCGAACCATGCCTTATGGGCAAGATGACTAAAGACTCTGTTCTCCGGAACAATGGAGCGAGCAAATGACTTATTGGAAATAATACATACTGATGTATGCGGTCCGATGAGTGTTAAAGCTCACGGCAAGTATCGTTATTTTCTGACCTTCACAGATGATTTGAGCAGATATGCGTATATCTTCTTGATGAAACATAAGTCTGAAATAGTTGAAAGGTTCAAAGAATTTCAGAGTGAAGTGGAAAAATCATCGTAACAAGAAAATAAAGTTTCTGCGATCTAATCGCGGAGACGAATAATTGAGTTACGAGTTTGGTCTTCAATTAAAATAATGTGGAATAGTTTCACAGCTCACGCCACCTGGAACACCACAATGTTATGGTGTGTCCGAACGTCGTAACCGCACTTTATTGGATATGGTGCGATCTATGATGTATCTTACCGATTTACCACTATCGTTTTGGGGTTATACATTAGAGACAGCTGCATTCACGTTTAATAGGGCACCATCTAAATCCGTTGAGATGACACCGTATGAACTATGGTTTAGCAGTAAACCTAAGCTGTCGTTTCTTAAAAGTTTGGAGTTGTGATGCTTATGTGAAAAAGTTTTCACCTGATAAGCTCGAACCCAAATCGGAGAAGTGCGTCTTCATAGAATACCCAAAAGAAAATGTTGGGTACACCTCCTATCACAGATCCGAAGGCAAGTTTTTCGTTGCTAAGATGGATCCTTTCTAGAGAAGAAGTTTCTCTCGAAAGAAGTGAGTGGGAGGAAAGTAGAACTTGATGAGGTAATTGTACCTTCTCCCTTATTGGAAAGT